>PVJN01036833.1:0-21276 GCA_004026805.1 Lasiurus borealis | reverse complement strand
AGTTTAAAAGTTAAATATTTAATAATGGTTCTATTTCCCCAAAAACATATGTGGGCAGGTGTACTTCTATATACACTAAATCAGCCTGGAAACTAATTTTGCAGTTATTCACAATAAATAATACCATTAACATTCTTCCTCTGAGCCTTCCTAGTCCAGTGTGGTGACCTTGTACAAAGATTCTGATTGATCCTATGTCTGTCTGCTTTGGTTAAGCTACAAGGCCATATATAGGACAGCTGCACTTTGTGAGCAACTTAAAACAAATTTCATCTTAGTGGCATCTAATCCAGTGCTCGGTACAAGCCGCATGGAAAAGTCAGTGTCAGAATTAAACAATGCCAGCTTTGCAATGAGCAGATGCTTTTGCCTTGCAGCTGTAAAAACCTTAAAACAATCCAGTACTCTACTGTCTGGTCACGCAATGACCACAAAGCAAGGAATACATTTTGTCATTTATAGAAAATGTTTGCTATAAGCTTTTCAAGTATTTCTTCCTTAAAAAAAAAGTTTAGAAAATAATAGGAATGTATTGAGGGTAATAATACGGTAATAAAGTCCTAAATTGTACAATAGGATTTTTAAAACTATATTTGTCACACTAAATGTATTTGAAAAAGAATAACTCCTTGACAAGAGAGTTAAATTATTCACAAAATGCATCACACAAAAGAAAAATTAGCATAAATAGATATTTAAAAGAGGTTACGGTAAAAAAAAATGGTATATAAGGACAAGCATGTAAGTAATTTCCTACATGCAAGCCTTATCTTAATATACTTAGCACTTTCCCTTCCACTTTCTCATCCTTGATTTACTCGATTCTTTGGTTTTTGTTTTTTGTGTGTGGGTTGGGTGGTTTTTTTTTTCTGTTTTCGCTGGGGTGGGGGAAAATTATGAAGGTTATTACTTTTACTTTATGGCTAGAGGATACTTAAATGTTAAAATATTTCTCAACTTAAGTAACATGGTATTTCAGCTTAAGTAATAAGGTCTATAAAGATATCATAGCCTTTTCTAACCTTCAGCCTACAAAAAAAGAATACTGTGTCTGGAATTCAGGAATCTAGGAGTTAATATTTTAACATTGAAATAAACTCTTCTTCATGAGGAGAAAGGCTCCAACTACTGTGTCTGTGAAACCAGAGAACCAGCCCAACCTAAGTAAGTGACTGTCTGGTCATGATCAATCAATCAGCCTCTGCTAATTGAGGTTCTGGCTTTAAAGATAGATTTTTATAATACTCGCAAGAAAGAGAATATTATCTTTATTTTAAATAGCCTGCTGCAAAAAAAAATTTCAGGAAGTTTGTTTTTCATCATTCAAAATTTTTTTCTTGAAATCCTTTTCTCCCCATGGATATCAATTTATTAACACCTCATGGCTTATAAATTTCATTGAATGTTTTGTTGGTTGAAGGTTTGGGAATTCCTCTTAATATTCCTCCCCACCGCACAACTTATATTTCAGTAAGTCCCAAAGTAATGCTCACATGAATAGGAAATTCATATAATTTCATTTTAAATATCAAAGAAGGCATGGTACTTAAGTATGAGAAATAAAATCTAAAATAATCTTGTGGTTACTTTTGCATTTCTATATATTTTCTAAGAATGTAAAAAAAAACATATTGACATAGCATTTTAAGCTATAAATTGAAGGCATTCATTTAAAAAGATGAGCCAAACCTAGAAATAACCTATTTTATGAAATATTTAGTATTATCATTAAGTTATATACTATTGGTATAATTTTTTATATTCTTTGATAATAGTTATAATTAAAATGAACTTGAATTATGTCAGTGGTATATACCATCAAACAAAAGTAAACTATGCAACAAATATATATGACAAGAGAATTAAACTTAAAGTATAAAAACATATAAAATAACTGACATGTATTCCTAGATGTGATCCCTTATATCTTAAACCACATAGATTAAATAAAAATTAATTATTTCATAATGTCAGTATCCCAAATTACAATACTGTACATGAACAGCTTTAAGTATAATAACTATAAATTTGTACAAACTGGGTCTACTTATATTGCTATTTCATAACTTTAATTAATAATCAGAATTATGCTAACAAGAAATATAAAAATACTGTTTAAAAGTACATTCCAACTTAAGGTAATTAATTACAGAATTCTAATTCAAATTTAATGGAATTTAACATATTACATATTTTTATGGAATTACCTCGAGATTTGCAAAAATGGCTAGCACAAATAAATGGTTCTCCTTTAAGTTCATTTTTACCCCTGTGGGCTCACTCAATAACATCAACATATTTTAAAAGTATATATTTTACTCAAAAAGTACATAAGTAAGTCACAAACCAAAAGCTAACAGATGTGACTTTTAATTAGTTATAATAATCTCTGCTTCAATGCCATTAGAATGAGTCTTTTTCTTTTCTTTTGAAAACTAAAAAAGCTTTCCTTTGAATTTTAAACTGCCAGGGTGCTTCAAAGTCAATGTACAAAATCTGCTTTGATTAAAATTTTAGACATCTACAGTGATAACTTTATGAAAGGAAAATATTAAATTATAATTATCCTAAACAGACACAGTCTTGTGAAACTAACCCTACATTCATGTTAAAACACAAAGAGTTGAACATAATGAATTTGATTCATCCTCGGACACAAAGCTTCACCACAGTAAACTCAGTCAACTGTTGCTCTTGTGCCTATATTCATGGTGCTTAAATAGCGCACTTTAAAACAAAAAAAACTCCAATTGGCTTTTCATATATCCACCCTCCCCAAAAATAACGCACTTGAAAAACTCAAATGATATGAAAGGCTTCAAGGCCTCTTTTCTCCCTTTCATACCCCTTTTTTTTATTTCTGTTTGCAGTAATCTGCCTTTCTCTTTCTCTTTCTCATTGCTACAGAGCAAGCGAGGAGGCTCAGAGCTTTGAAAAGGGGCTCAGTGTGTAATGGGTCCACTAGAATTAATTTACTTGCACCAAATCCATTGAGCACAGAAGGGTTTTTTTCCTCCTTCTCTCTCCCTCTTCTCAAATCATTTGGAGTCGAACGCAGCCCCCAGCCTTTGTAATTCTAGTAAAGCACTTAAAGTGCACAGTAGGTGTTCATGAGGACCATCTGGTCAAAAGCAAAACAAGCTGCTGATTTTGCCTTTGAATAGAATGAAGCAAGTGTGAATTAGTCTCTTCAATTAGCACTATTACAACCTGTCAAGTGCATATTGTAAAACAGGATTATTACAGTATTGGTCACCAGTGCAATTATTTACTCTCTGCCTTTTCTTGCATATAAAAATGTCTTATGTTTATTAGTTTTTGATAACTGAACATCATTTCTCTTAACCCAGGCATTTTAAAACTACCAACCCACAAATCACAGATTATGAAATGTGATCAGCCAAGTAGATGTCAGAATACACATATCTTAAGTAACAAAGGACTAAAACATTGTCCTTAATTCCTAATAAAAATTCATTGTTTCTATCTTCTTGAAATGAAGGTGAAGAAACACTTACAGGAGCTAAAAATAATTTCCAATAGAGATTATTCTAAAATACTTTCAGAGGCAGAAAAGGACTTGTCAGTTCCAAATGGCTACATTGTAAATATTACTTAAATTTATTTCCCAAGAGAACAATTTATTAAAACCTCAACATTTATAAAATGGTCATTACTGATTTGTTCAGTTGAAACAGTATAATTTCAACAGATCTGTTATAAAATGTAACCTGAAATTAATAATATACGTGCATTATTTGAAAGAAACTCATACTCTCCTTTTCTGAAAGCTGAATAAAGGCTTAATTCATTGCTCAGTTGCTTAAGAAATTACATTTCTTACATTCTTGCTAAAATATCACTTGTGATTTTAAGTTTTAAAAAATCAAACTATGATATATAGTAATTAAAATGAGTTCATTCTAACTGAGCATATTTATGCCATTTATCTTGCAATAAAATTAAACTGCTTAAACTTTTAATTAAATAAGCACAAAATTTAATTTAGTCTCTTGAATATGCACATTCTAAGCTACTCTGGTCTTGAGTTCTGTGCCAGCATCTCCCACCCTACCCCCAAACTGGAAAACAAACAAAAACCACTAAACCTAAAACATTTACAGGAAGGGCATGGTAGTTAAGAAGTTATAGTCAACTCACAACTAGAAAATTGCCCATTAGTACAATCTATAAAAAAAAAAAAACCTACATATTTAATTACTGTTAATAACCTCCAACAATAAAGAATAGTTATAAATATGTTAACCAAATAAGTTGAGAAAATAGCAAGCAGAAAAAAAGACACAAACCCAACACAAGTTTTGAATTTGCAGAATTAGAGTTAGCTTCATGATTTCACAATTAGATAGCCAAAATTATTTTTAAGAACTGGTATGATTTATGTACTTAGTTATCTTCTTATTGCTAATTCAGATTTTGGCTTCCCATATGACAATCACTAGTAATAGTAGTGAAATGTTTTACTATTCCATGAAAGATGTATCTTTATAGTTTGTCAATTTTTCCTTTATTCCCATTAAGAGCTAAATTAACATTAATAAAACAGAGAGGAATTCTAGGGTAAAGTGAAACTTGGAAGAAGATATAATTCTAATAGCTTTTCATCGTGCCTCTTGTTGTAACAGATAGAAAATACTTAATGATTCCACACCCAAAATACTTATCACTGTTATTCTGGGTCATGTTTGTATTTCTTAAATTAGTATGACATCTACAAAGAAAAGTGGATATTCTGCCCATTAGAAGCTTTGCAATAGTAAGATGGACAAAAAGACTTCTTTTCCAAGAACACTTGGCTTGATTTCAGAGACTTTATATTCTTTTCCACACCTGGGTTTAGGATTTGCAGTAGGAAAATCAATCTAACCCCCCCCCCCCTTCTTAATTTAACCAATCCCAAGTGCATTTGTAACCACAGATTTCTAATAGTATTATATATAATTACTAGAGTCTGTACAATTAACTATTTAAAAAGCTAAATTCTCTGTGTAGAATATCCATTAAGATAAGATAAGCTTGTTTAAATTTTCAAGGAAATTCACCATTTTAAAGCATGATAAATAAGTAATGTAGAAACCAAAAAAGGTAAAAAGACATTATCACAAAGTTATTATTCTATTATTAGATATTTTCAAACTATTTCACATAATGGAAAAGAGAAAGGATATTTTTATACTTCTTGTAACTTTCCATTTTGACCTTTTTATATTATCTTTGCCTTTTCTTCAAGTAGGAAGATAATACAAGTGGAAGAATTTGTAAAGAGTTTTAAAATCAACCAAAAAAAACCAACACACATCGGTATCTTAAATTAAAATCTAGAGCACCCAAAGGACACAAGACATGCAAGAGACCACAGACCAGAAAGAACACTTGTACAACTCAGTTTATCACTATTAACTTGCATGAACATATGGTCACTAAAGAGTTTATTTGAAATTCTAACTTTTTTTAAGTTCTATTTTCTAAGCCAATCTTTTTAAAAATGTATTCTGTCTCACTAAAAGTTAAAATCACAGTGCCTTTTCAACTCTATTTCATTTAATAGAAATTTACCTTGGAGGGAAAAATATTACAAACGATTTCTTTTAAAAATGCAAGGCTTTCAAAAATTAAAAATACCAAAAATTGATATATTATTTTCTCCTATAACAAAGATACTATACTATAACACTGGAAAATAAATCTGTGTCATTTTTAAAATTTCTTACTTTTCTTCATATATTGATCAGAATTCATTCTCGGATCTATTTTAAAACACTGAAAAGAGAACTCTAAAACTGGAGATAGAAATTAATTTACAATTTAGGATATAAAATAACACTACAAAAGCTTTTTAAGATTATAGCAAACTGATTTTCAATCATGCACAAAACAAAATAGCATCTTGTCCTTCTGAAATTTCACCTCACCAGGTATTTCAAAGTTAAAGGAGGAAGTTTTAGGATTAGACCTAAAGAGTATGATCCTAGGCCTAAAAAGAATAATCCATATCTTTTTTTCTAAATTGTACAGAATAAAGAGCCTATGTGTACCTGGTTTACACACAGAAAAGCAACTGATATTAGAAACAAATAGATTTATTTTTTCTTGGCAAGAAGCATTTCAAAGTATTATTTTAAATTTTAAAAAAATAAGGAAAAGAAGAAAGCAAATTCTTGCCAAGAAATACATAAGATTATCGGTCTTTGCAAAAAATATTTATGGGGCGTTTTTCATTTAGAAAATAGTATGAAAAAGATTTACAGTTTTCAAGTCCTTGAAGCTTAATATGTATTTGGTAACCTAAATAGGAGGCCATGAAAAACAGTTTCAGCCAACTGTGGTGCATAATGGTACATTTACAGAATTTTAAGTATTTCTTTAAATAATTGATGTAGTCATTTTGAATCATTCTGCATAGGATATCAGGTGTGAGCAGATTGCATTAATGCTGCTTAAACATTTCAACTTGTCAGTATGGCCAACTCGATTTCGGAAATATTTGCAGTATTTTCCCATCGAAACAGTAATAAAGGCAAAATAAATATATGCCACTACTTTATAATCACCAAACATTAATGAATATTTTATGTCTTTTTAAATCTCCCTGTTTAATTTAAAAGGGTGAAATTAAGTCTCCTCCCTGCAATATGCCAATTATCTATAAATCAAACAATAATTTGGCCATTATGCTCCTTTTTGTTAATATAAGAAAAGCTAATTTGAAAATACTGAATGGCATTTTTAGATTATCAGTTTAATAGTCCTTTCTGCCCTCTTGTGGGAAAAAGCAGAAATACATTCAAACTACAGAAACTGGAAATGAAAAAAAGGTAACATTTTAACAATAAAAGTCTCATTCAGAAAAACAAATAAAGCAATTTATATTTATCCATAATGCATTATACTAGTCTTCAATTTAAAAAATTAATCAACATGATAAAATTTACCTATTATCTTTGCTTTCCTTGATTAAACTGGAGTTACTTTTAAACTAAATTTCTTTATTTAGTTATATTCAATATATAATTCAATATATATGATTAATCCTCTTTATAAAAACATTAGTAGACAAAATGACTGATGTCTTTACAACTTACAAGGGATAATGTGACATAATTATTTTTTCAGTGTTTCTAAACGTAAGTCCTGGCATAGCCTTACACACTTTCCCCCATGGAAATAAATTACTGGCTTTTAGGTAGGTGGGGTCACAGGCAAGAAGATACCTCTTCTTTCTTGGGGGAGTTCTTTTTTGAAACACTGGCCCTGGTTGGCTACAAGAAGAAGAAAAAAATTCTGACGATAAATAAGACTCTTCTCAGATATTCTGAGTTAAATGACTGAAAGTTTCCATCAGCATTCCTCAAATGCTGCCCAACACTGGCATTGAGCTGCTTAAAAAAAGTCTCCTCAAATTATTTTTGAAAACACATTTTAATTAATATATTTCAAATAAAAATACATGCATGTTCAAAAATGCATTCTGACAATTTCCAAACTTAATATTTGAATAATTACATAAACTATAAAATGTATTACATAATAATGATATTTTTTAAATATGGAGCATTTCACTAATTTGCGTGTCATCCTTGTGCAGGGGCTATGCTAATCTTCTCTGTATCATTCCAATTTTAGTATATGTGCTGCTGAAGGGAGCACAATAACGAATATTTTAAGCAGAATTTTAAGATGACTATTTTAAGAATTATCAAAAGCTCCCATTTATAATACATTCTTCCTAGGTCAAATCACTTAATATGTCTACAGTTATCATGATGCTCCAGTTAATTAAATTTAAGAAGCCAATAATGAAACATAAAGAGAGTTTCCAACCAGAACAGATAAGCCCTCTTTAACAGGGTCAACATTAGTTATAATGAGCTACCTTTATTCCTTAGCTGTGAGACATAACTCACCTCTTGAATGGTACTGTTTCCTGAGAAGTTCAGGTTATACTCCCGCTGGACTTCTCGGTGGGTGATGATCAGCATGAAGTTTTGATTTAATGACTCCTGCAGGGCACTGAAAGGGTTGAAAGAAAAACAAGAAACTCTGAGATGAACAAGTTCTAGCTTGCTTTACAGCTAGCTGCAAAAAACCCCAGGAGTATCATAACCTCCACGCAGGCATGTCCAGACCCAATATTATCATCTTTTCAGCTCCTAAAAGCAAAAGAGCATGCTGAGAACAACCAAGGGGAGATAACCTGTTAACTCCTTCTCTACTAAGTTGTTTTTAAACTTCAATTCTAAATATTTTGCATCCATAAGAATTTTCTGCAAATCATATGTTATTGTCTGCATATGTATTTTCTCCAAAAGAACCAAATTCGTCAATTATATCAAATTCCAAGTATGTTATTGAAATATATACTTTCTGTTTGGGAATAAGAAAAATATGAAGCTATTGTTTATATTCATAAATGTTATAAAAGAACTAGAGACCTGGTGCACTAAATTTGTGCATGGGGTTGTGGGGGTGTCCCTCAGCTCAGCCTGCACCCTCTCCAATCTGGGACATCCCTCTCACAATCCAGGACTGCTGGCTCTCAACTACTCAACTGCCTGACTTCCTGATTGCCCCTAACCTCTTCTGCCTGTCAGCCTGATCATCTCCTAACCTGCAGGCCTCCTCCCCCGCCCCCAACTCCTTTCCCCTGCAGCACTGGATCCCTCCAAACTGCCCTCCATTGCAGGCCTGTCCCTGCCAACTGCCCTCCCCTGTGGGTCATCTTGTATTCACATAGGGGCAGGATCTTTGACCACTTGGAGGCAACCATCTTGTGTGTTGGAGTGATTGTCAATCTGCATATTACTCTTTTATTAGATAGGATAGAGGCCAAGTGCATAGGCGGGGGCCAGCTGGTTTGCCCTGAAGGGTGTCCCAGATCAGGGTGGGGTTCCCTTGGGGCATGGGGTGGCCTAGGCAAGGGGCCTGTGGTGGTTTGCAGGCCAGCCACGACCCCTGGCAACCCAGGCGGAGGCCCTGGTATCTAGGATTTATTTATCTTCTAAAATGAAACTTTGTAGCCTGGAATGGAGCCAAGACTCCTGCTCACTCCATGGTGGCAGCCATTTCTGTTGAAACTTTGTAGCCTTAAGCAAAGGCCAAGACAGGCCAGGGCTGGAGAAGTCTGGCTAGCCTTCTGCTCTCTCCAGCTCCATGGCTGCCATCATTTTTGTTGGGATTTATTTATCTTCTATAATTGACACTTTGAGTGGAGGCCTGGATGTGTGGAAAGCTTGGTTCCTCCAACATTGGGAAAACCCAAGCCTCTCTCCTGCTCACTCTGTGGCTGCAGCCATCTTGGTTGGGATTAATTTGCATACTCACTCCTAATTGGCTTGTGGGCATGGCTTCTGGGTATAGTGGGGTGATGTTAATTTGCATATTACTATTTTATTAGATAGTATGCAAATATGGTTTAAGTCCAAATTCAGAAGATAATGAAATCTATAGAACTTTAGTTGCTATGTCAAAATTCTTTCAAATTAATTATGCTTTCACTTAGGACTAAGAAATAGAATTCAGAAATTAGAGAATTCAGGGCAACATTAAACTCTATGTTTAAGTTGTAAAATATTAGAAATGTGTTAAAACCAGGAGAGTTAATGAATTAGTCATATATTAAAAAGCATAAGTCATGGTTTTATTTGTTTATGACAATACTACTCAGAAGTACTGACAGCACTATCAGCACTGAAGATATAATCTACCACCATTATTTATGAATAATCAGTACTGCCAGCATCAAGTATCATTAAGCCAGGCTTATGGAATCAGGAAAATATCGGGGTGTGCTATATCATTCTGATCTTCATCACTCCTCCTTTGCCAATCTATAACTATGTGATAAACATACATGCACCATAAGATTAGAATTAGTCAATTAACCTGAATGTCCTATTGTCTTCTATTGAATTTACAGGTTGATTACAGACTAAAATTACCTAGGAAACACCAATACATAGCATGAAATACTATTAACCAAAGGTTATGATACCCCACTAGTCTCTTTATGCAAGAATCTTTGTGACCATCTCCTTAGCACCTAAGCATAATGCCTTGTACACTGTTTATGAAAGTGATTGAACAATGAATAAATTTTGAATTTCCAAAAAGCAAGAGTCTTACTCAATTTTGTGTCTCAAACAGCAAGCTTGCCTTCTGGAAAACTACCATTGAAATTAAAATTTTGATTCATTTGCTTATAAGTATTAAATCAATGCTTTACATTAGTTATTCCAATTGCTAAGATAACCAACCCAAATAATATCTAGTTCCGATTCACAAAAAACTTCACAATTTTATAAAGATAGATAAATTCATAAACAGCCATAATATAATGTAACCAAAGGCTCAGTACACGAAATTTGTGCCCTTGTAGGGTTGGTTCCCAGCTTGGCCTGTGCCCTCTCACAATGTGGGAACCCTATGATCAATTGCCCCAAAGAGGTAAGCCCCGCCTCAACCATCCACGGCTCCTGGATGGATTGCCCCAAAGAGGTAGGCTGGAACCATAGGCCTCATCCCCACACCATACATGCAGCCCCCTGGTGATCGCTTGTTGCTTCGGGAAGAGGGTGTCACGGCATAAGGGCTTAACGACCATACAGGCTTTTATTAATAGGATAGCTACAACTGAAAAATTGAAAAAAAGTACAATGAAAACTGAGAAGGAAGTGCTACACTCTGTCCCAATGAGAAAAAAAAAAGTTAGGGGAAAGCTTCAGAGAAGAAAGGTGTAAGTTAAAATATGAAGGATAAGTAGAACCTTCAAGTTTATCACTTGGAAAAGATAAAACTTTTGTTTTGTTTGGGGAAAAAAGATGGGTGGCACTTTTTAGACATAGAAATAAATGGAAGAACATTACATATTCATTTACTCTGTTAGTATATTTAATGCTGCACACAAAATAAGTAGCCGTGACCCAGGTCTAACTCATAATCTGTCCTCCAGGTACAGGAGGAGGGAACCCAGTAAGACTATACTTCTCCCTTCATTGGGTTTATTAAGAGATGGCAGACAAGCAAACTTACAATTCATATGTTAATTTGCTAAGAACCCTAATACCACTTTTCCTAGGATGCTATGGAAATACAAAGAAATCCACAGAATCTGGCCTGTAAACTGAGTAAGTTTTGTTTTGTGAGTCCTGTCCCCTACCCTAAACCCATGTTGCCCAGGGGGTAGAAGAGTGAGAAGGGGAAAGGAGAAGGCTCAAAGAAATTTATCCATTTATTTTTACCTTTATTTCCCTTGCCTTTGGAATCAAGTCCATAAAATGTTCTCTAAGACAAATGTTCTCTAAAGGTCCGTAAGTTTAGTTCTGATGCTTTCTTCCATATAATTTGTTGTTTCAGATCTTATATTTAGGCCTTTGATCTATTTTGAGTCAATTCCTCAAAAATTTAAGAACAGAGCTACTATATGCCCCAGCAATCCCTCTCCCGAGTATACAGTAGACCCAAAAAACTCAAAAACATGTAATCACAAA
Organism: Lasiurus borealis; assembly: GCA_004026805.1. Classification (NCBI taxonomy): domain Eukaryota; kingdom Metazoa; phylum Chordata; class Mammalia; order Chiroptera; family Vespertilionidae; genus Lasiurus; species Lasiurus borealis. Next base: position 9,769 of record PVJN01036833.1, on the reverse strand, counting down.
GATATATGTACTACCATGTTCATTGCAGCATTATTCATGGTGGCCAAGATGTCTTTCAATAGAAGACTGAATAAAGAAGATGTGGTTCATAAACACAATGGAATACTACTCAGCCATAAGGAAAGACAAAATACTGTCATTTGAGACAATATGGAATATTATGCTTAGTGAAATGGGTCAGGCAGAAAAAGCTAAGAAAAATATGATTTCACTTATATGTGGGATACGAAACTAAAACTTGTGGACACAAACAGCAGTGTGGTGGTTGCCAGAGGGAAGAACAAGGGAGTGAAGAGGACCTAATATATGGTGACAGAAGATGGTTTGACTTTGGGTGGAACAGGTGCAATATACAGATCTTGTAAGATAGAAATCCACACCTGAAACCTATATGATCCTATTAACCAATATCACCCAAATAAATTTAACTTTAAAAAAAAATTTATTGTGGTGATCTGCATAATTTTCAGACTTTATGGCTAAAATATTATCTAGGTAAATTGATTATAGCTGCTGCTTAGCATAATGAGTTGAGTCCTCAGTTGGTGTATCTAGGAGCAATTTTCTCCTTAACAGTGTCTTCTAATGGTTGGTTAGGAGTTTGTCCTAACCTAACCCACCTTCAAGCATGCTCTTTTTTACCTTAAAATTGCAAAGTCATTCATGTCACTTCAACTTTGACTCTTAAAATAGCTCTGAAGATGACTGCCAACCAAAGTAGGTAGGTGAGAAATAATATGATATTGGTTTGGTTTTTAGCGCCATGTTTTCTCTTCAATTAGAGAGAGAAGAAAAAATATGTAAACAAATGTAGAAACTTTTTAAAAGCAGTCTGAATTTTAATTCCATGGAGTAAATGTTTTTATAGAACATCTATTCGCACTGGTTTTTAATTTTTCATTCTCTATTATGATTTTCCTTTCAGTTCAAATATTTGCATTTACCAATAAGGAGATGGTTCTGTTTTTATAAAAACATTCAAACTAACCACTCAAACCTTGTCATTCAAACTTAATCAATGTTCTACTCTCAAATAAGACTGAAATTAATGCTTAAAATGTGAACATTTTTAATAATTATTAGGCAAAAGTGCTAGACATTTTCATATATACTTTCTCATAATTTTGCTAGCCAGCTCCTTAATTTTAAAAATGGGGGGAGGAGAGGGAGGAATGGGTATGATATAAGAGAGATAATTATAAAAAAGATAAACAGATTAGATATCTACACCCTTAAAGTTTTCAATATTATAACTAAATATTAATATCTAAGCCACAACACAACTGTAGAAATAGCTTCAATAAAACATCCTCTCTCTGTTTTCCTTTCTGTTCACAAGTCTTGGGCTTCTAGTGTTCTTTCATTAGCAGAATGTCCACTTCTGCCTGGGGAGATCTCATTCTCATTTAACTGTCAACATTTATTAGGAACAGAGAAGGCATCTGTAAAATATCTGTCTTCCAATACATACCAAATTCATTTTAATTTACTGGCTTAATTTAATACATTTTATATTCCCTTTCAGAGGTTTTTTTTTTAATAAGAGGAAAATAATGTATGACAAATTTTAACACAAAAGCCACAATAAATGAAACTATATTTTTATACAGGGAAATATAAAAAGCCATACATTTTTAGCCTCCATATGTCCAGTACTGATAAAAGCAACAATACCAAAAAAATAAATGTAACAATCTATTGAGTTTATTTCACATTGAGAGCACTTTAGTGATCAAAGCACGTGGCTATTTTAATACATAAAATGTACTGATTTTTCAAGGTTAATTTAAAGATGCATTACAGTAGTGAAACAATCATTTGATAATCATGTGGCATATACTTGTTATTTTTTCTAACTAAGAAGAGAAATGACTTCCCTTACTGCCAAAGAGAAGCAAGCCCATTTCATAGGGTAAAACAATACTAAGTCTTACATCAAGACTAACAGTAATTTAAGGATTTCCTCTTCAGCAATTCCTTGAATCCAGAATCCTCTTAAAGTCTTCAATGGGCAGAAGATTTGACCAGGCTATACCCTAGTCTTCCTATTAAAACTGTAACAATTCTAGGGAAAGCAATCACTGTATAAAATACAAATGTAAACAACTAGACTAGGAAAACAACAAATTCAATCTTGGGCTTCAGGGCTATTATGCACTGAGTATTTGTGCCCCACCTGCTAAAAGTGTAATCCCCAATTAGGGTTAGGGCTTTTGTAAGGTGCTTAAAGTTTAGATAGATGGGATCATGAGGGTGGGGCCCATCATGATGGATTAGTGTCCTTATAAGAGAAAAGAATAGAGCTTGTTCTCACTGTCTACCAAGTGGGAACACAGCCAACTGCAAATCAGGAAGAGGGCTCTCTCACTAGGGAGCAAATCTATGGTCACCTTGGTCTTGTACTTCCCAGTCTCCAGAACTGTGAAGAATAAACGTCTCTTGTTAAGCCACCCAGCCGATGGTATTTTGTTATAGCAGCCTGAATTAACGAATATAAGATTTTTAAAGCTTCTGTATTCACAACACTCAAGTCAACAACTGCCATCAGTTCAGAACAGGTTTCTAAATGGCTGTCTGTCTGCAAACATCTATATATACACATGCAAATTAAAATTCCCCTCATAAAACCCTTGGTAGAAAATAATATGCTTTTGTTAAAACTCATATAAATGGAGGATGGTTGAGAAATTTACATTTATTGCATGTAAATTACATCTCCATAAAAAAATTATAAACCAAAAAAAGAGAAAACATTCATATAACTACCATTTTGCAATTAAATGGGTCCCCTATTTGAACTTTAAAAAGACAATACACTTTTAATTAATGTATTTGAAACCATGAATTGTTGCCATTGCAACTTAATAAGACCATATGTCCACTGATACAATATGGGCTGTTGTCAGTGAAATTAAACTTTTCAAATCAATGCTGTAAATGTAGTTAAGATGAATAAAATATTAAATCAATATATAAATCCAAAATCTCCTGTTTCAATCCTACTGTGTGTATACTATATTATTTTTCTTGCAGTAGTTATTTTAAACAAAAATATCAATGTAAATAAGATACTAATTTCCAGTAGATTTTATTTTTTAAATAAGTCTTGATATTGAAGCAAAACAAATTAAATTCTTTCAAATTACTGTGACTTTTTATTATAAAAATGTAAATAGTCTTGGAATTTGCTATTGAATTTTTCACTAATACTTTACATTTATATTATTCCAAAAGTGTTATAGAATGCTTTCTTTTGTTTCATTGGGACTATTTTATGATCTGTAATGATCCTTTCAGATATATCAAGATTTTACATTAAAAAGCATGACACACAGCAATTTAAATTTCCATTCTAAACTTGGAGTCATGTCAACAAAAGACCAAATTTACTATAATTATGGATTATTTACACTAAAACAAAATAAGAAATCAATATGTAAATGTAATGTTTGTTGTAGCTAATGCAGCCAGCAATGACAGATTAGGTTCAAATAGCAATTAGTTTGAAAATCTGGCACATATGTAAATGAGCTCGGGACTTGATGTTTACATTTGAACTGTATTTTATTCAGGATTTTTAAAACGTCTCAGGAACAGTATAGAAAATGTTAATCTTTCCACTATAAATACAACTTGAGCCCTCATCATAACTGAAACTAGGTTTTGCTACTATCTAGCTAAACTAACATATGATACTAATAATTCTGAGGTGAAGATTACATCATTCTAATTAACACTTTGCTACAGTTGTTAACATCCTTCCTCCAAGACACCATGTTATCATCACAAGTTCTGTAACTCTTAAAATCATGTTTAACGAAGTAACTTTTAATGGCTTTCTGTGCTCGCAATTAATATGTCCAGATAAACAAACATGAGGTTTCACATAATTCTTAATAACATTTTTCATGATAATTTCAAAGTTCAGGTGTCCTTATGTCTGTAATTACTGTTTATCAATAGTCATATATTGGATTCAGTAAAATGTATTAACCAAAGTATGTAAGATTAATCAAAATGTGGTAATTAGTGGTGATAGTGATATAATGTGATTCATCGAGTAGTTTATAGCAAAACTGTCAAAATATAATTCTATCCATCCAGGCATAATACGAAGAAAGCCCAAAAAATTACATTTATAGATACACAGATTTTTGTTCCATAAATTACTGACCAAGTTTCTGAGTGCCCATTAAATCAACCATAGAGAATACCTGCAGTTCTTTTTCAAAGTGTGAGGTTAACAAGCTAATCTCAGTAGTCACTGACCTACCAATAGGCAATAAAGTATATATATGGGGTTTGGTACATCAATCCAATTAGATGTGTTGTGATCTCCATTAATACTTTAATTGGGGACAAGTTTCTTCTTTTATCCAGAATACATAACTTTAGGAAAAGTAAAATAAGCCACTTTTCAGTAGCCACTGAAACACTTACCAACCCAATATTCTTAAATTTCACTTTTATACAATCAAATAACACTCACTAGAATTAAATTTAAGTTGAACAGTATGCAAGCAAGAATGCACTTGGAACATTGGTTATATCAATTTATCCTTGAGAAATATGTAATAGACAAATCAATAAAATAAATTTATAAATAAATCTATTCTTAAATTACTTTAAGAATATATCTAATTGTTATCAAATATTGCACGGATTACAACATAAAGCATTTTCATAAATAAATATCCTTTATTGGGGGAGAAAGTTGTTTTGCAGAGCATTTGGGGGAAAAATTAGTTGATCCATTTAGAACATTTATTTGCATACTAGAGGCCCAATGCACGAAATTGTGCATGGGAGGGGGCTCCCTCAGCCGAGCCTGCACCCTCTCCAATACAGGACCCCTTGGGGGATGTCCAACTACAGTCAGACATCCTCTCGCAATCTGAGACCACTGGCTCCTAACTGCCTCTGCCTGCTGACCTATAGCCCCTAACTGCCCTCCCCTGCTGCTTTGATCACTCCTCACTGCTCTCCCACTCCCCTGTTTGGTTGTCTCACCCAGCCTGCTGTTCAGTCATTTGGTCACCTCTCATTGCTCTCCCTGCTGGCTTGGCTGCCCTATGCAGCCTGCTGTTCAGTCATTTGGTCGTCCCTCACTAACTCCCCTGCTGGCCTGGTTGCCCCACGAGCCTGCTGTTCAGTCATTTGGTCGTCCCTCACTAACCCCCCTGCCAGTCTGGTTGCCTCACACAGCCTGCTGTTTGGTCGTTACTGTTAGGGTGTTGTGACCTATTCGAATATTACCCTTTTATTAGTATAGATACTTAGTTTTCAAAAAACTGTCATTTAAAGGCTACTTAAGGTCTCTCTGACACACTGCTAAAATTTCACAAATATCCAATAAAGCCCAATATGCTAAGTGTCTGGTCATCCATTCAACCAATCAAAGCGTAATATGTTAATGATATGCTAAGGCTGCTCAACCAGTCACTATGGCATGCACTGATCATCAAGGGAGCAGACAGTTGACTGGCTGGCCGGTCATTATGACATGCACTGACCACCAGGGGGCAGAAGCTCCAACAGGTAGATTAGCTTGCTGCTGGGGTCCAACCTATTAGAAATGAGTGAAACAGACTCAACATGCCCTGGAGTCCGCCTGTGGTCCCTCCCTGGCTGGCCAACCTTCCGAGTCCCTCCCCAACCCTGATCATGAACAGGTGAAGTCCCTCAGCCTGGTCTGCATCCTCTTGAAATCCAGGTCCCCTTCAAGGATGTCAGAGAGCCAGTTTCGGCCCATAACCGCAAGCCAGGCTGAGGGACCCCGCTGGTGCACAAATTCATGCACCAGGCCTCCAGTTAATCAATAAAAAGCCACCATGAAGAAGACACAGTTATAGAACAATCATTTCAAGTGACATTTCAGTAGGTTATTTGGAGGTTAAAACCTATTGCTTTTTTCTAGTTCAAAAATAAAAATACTTAGCCAAAGAAGTCACCCACTAGAAGTTGTTCATCTCTTTCTGAATAAGCTGCAATACTTCATCCATTCATTTAAAGGATTTACTGAGCATCTACTATAAGCCAGACGGCATTGCTCATAGATTAGTCTACACATAAAATAGGTTGAAATGAGACATTATGTTGAGGACCATTATTGACTCTGACATTTTGAGCAATGTTCAAATGTACTATGATGAGTTGTTTGGAGCTAAGAACCATATGAGAGCCAAGTTCTGACTCATCTATTAACTAGCTTTGTGATCTGGGACAGAGAAACTACTGAGCACCTATACTGATCCAGGTATACAACCATACTGCTCTTCTCCAAAAACCCTGTGAGGTAGAAATGATCATCCTGACCATTCAAGATGAAGAAACTAAGGCTTAACAGACTATTTGGAACCATACCTCAGTTATTCCGCTCATAAAATGAGACTAGAGTAAATGATGGCTTTATTTCTTTCCAAAAGAAGATATCCTACAGCTTTCCTCTCATTCTAACTCAGAGGTGTTATGGACATGACTCTTCTTGCATTAAGGGAGTACACCAAACACTGAAATAGCAGGATACAGACAAAAGAGAGAACAATATCACAAAGATTAACGTTTGTGCAGAGATTGTAAGGTGTTGGGGAAACAGAAGTAGGATGAAAGATATTTGAAAGCATCCTCAGTTCTAATAACTGAATCCCACAATAGTTCCATGATACTTCTCAGTTATCCTTCTTCATTGGGGTCATAAAGGCAATCATAATTCTTTCCAGGTCCTAAGATTTAGATATGAAGTGAAAAGTAAAGGACTCTACTTAGGACTAAAGACTAAGCCATATGTTCCTTTGTATGCTAGTCTGATTTTAAAGCAGTTTTGTTTTCCACTCTGGATACTAATTTTTGTGTGTATAAACAACTATAAGAACTGTAGAGGAAACAAAAAATTTAGCGGCATCAGGGATGCTGAAGAATGTAGAAAAGCATCTTCACTTTCTAGTAGCATCAGAGATCCAGAGCACAGAAGTGACCTGCCCTAAGTCATACAATGATTCTGTGGCAATTCCTTCCACAATACCCACTGGAAAATACAATGTCCTACCCTTAATGCAAGGCTATTGTCACCTGCTTTCTACTAATGGTTTTCAAGGACAAAAAAGAGGCATATATTTTAACACCAGTGGTTTACCCAACTATCACCAGAGTACCAATTAGCACCTTGAATTTACTCCTATCACAAATAGCAACTAGTTCAAAGCCATAGTTAAAAGCAACTTTGCAACTCAGAGGCCACCCAATAGTCTCTGATTGACTGAGCAGAGCTCAACATTACCCCCATAAAGTCATTAAAACATTAACTGGAATCATCCTCCCAGTATAAAAAAAAAGGTCAAAATTCAACAAGGCTCAATTACTACTTGTAAAAGGGACAACTACACACAAGGCAAACTTTATCTTCTACCACCTTGCTATAAAAATTAAGAAAATCTATATAATTAAAATAGAGCTGAACATTTTCATCACTTAGGAGAATGCAACTAAAGTGAAGTAGAAAAGACTGTCTTTTATTACCAAGCACTCCATTCAGTTCTTTGCTAGCAAGGTGGTCATTAGCAATACCAACTTTCAAAATATTAAACCTTCTCCAACTAGTATATTTATACATGACCTAAGGGCTTTGGCACTAGCTCTTTCCCTTGCCAAAATATACTCTTCATTTGAATGACTCCTCATTCATTTCTCAGCTTGAACAGTACATATCCAGAAAGGCCTTTCCAGACCCTACAACCTAGAGTAGTCACCAAACTGCCACTTTATTTTGATTTTCTACAAAGCACTTATTATCATCTGTTTTTTTTTTCTTGTTTATAATTTGTTGACTGTCCTCCCACCATACACCCACCTCTATAGATATTATAATCTCCATAAAAACAGGCACTTTCTCATTTTGTTCCTCATGGTATCCCCAGCACCTAGAACAAAGACTTAACATATTGTATAGTGGTACTCAATCTGTATCTGGTAAATGAATAACTGGCATCCTGTGTGAATAATATGATAAATGGACTCTCCATTTATCTGGAAAACATTTTCTAATGAGTTTGAAAATTAGCAAAACAGCCAATGAAGGAATACAGATGCATGGATCAAAAATCACATTCCTGCGAAAACCGGTTTGGCTCAGTGGATAGAGCATCGGCCTGCAGACTGAAAGGTCCAAGGTTCAATTCCAGTCAAGGGCATGTACCTTGGTGTGCAGGAGGCAGCTGATCGATGTTTCTCTCTCATTGATGTTGCTCTCTGTCCCTCTCCCTTCCTCTCTGTAAAAAAATCAATAAAATATTTTTTTTAATCACATTCATTTAGTCATGAAATGTTTCATATTCATTATAACAAATGTTTCTGACTCTGTCCCTCTCCCTTTCCCTCTGTAAAAAATCAATAAAATATATATTTTTTTTAAAAATCACATTCTTCATTTAGACATGAAATGTTTCATATTCTTTATAACAAATATTTGTTTATTAAGGGCCTCTTTCATAAATGACCTTTTCATGAGCTGAGAGAGATACTCAATAAGAATACTCTTGCTCTTCAGGATCTTGTTTGAAAGAGCCAAACATAAAATAATACTAGGGAAACTAAAACTAAAAGGAAAGGTGTTGCATGAAACCACAAAAACAGTGTAGGACTGAACAGTATGTGACTATAAAGCCACAGCTTCTTCTATTATCCATATTATGATGGGAAAAACCATAAGGAACACTAGATAAAAATAAAAGCTAAGCTCATTTCAAGGAGTGAAGATTGTCTCACTATATTTATGGGACACTTATAGGACCTGCTTGTCCCCAAATAGCTAATCTCTGTTCTGCATGATGCCTGATATCACATCATTAGAACCCTTTAGCTTTGGAGTTTTGTAACAGGCAAAATCCTTGAGTACTCATTCCACAAATATTTCTAAGTATCTATTATGTTTTGGGTACTCTTCTAGTTGCTGAGGATAAAAGAGTAGATAAAAAACAGTCCCTGGTTTCTTGTAGCTTTACACTATAATGAGGAAGACAGAAAACAAACATTAATATGAATATATTACTAATATAATGTATTGTAGTGATAAAGCAAGATAAAGAGAGAGAATATGACAGACGGACTGATTAGACAGGGGGATCAAGAAAAGCCTCTCTGAGGATGTGACATTTGAGTAGAGGCCTAAATAGAGTAAAGGAATGAGCCAAGTTGATAATTGGTGGAAGATCAGGGAAAGCACAAAGTGCAAATTCCCTGATGTAGAAGTAAGCTTATAATGTTTAAAGAAAAGCAAGGAGGCAAGCTATGAGCCAGAGGGAGAGTTATAGAAACAAGAGAAAAAGTCAGAGACAAGATTATATAAGTCCTTTACAGGCTATAGTACTTACAGGCCATAACATTTATACCTAGGTTTATGTTTTCCTAACAGTATGTCCTCACTTAAAGTTGTTCTGTAAATTTAGATAAAACGACATAGATCTGAGAAACCAAGATGGCAGCATAGGTAAACACCTAATCTGTTGCCTCACACAACAATATCCAAACTACAACTAAAAGACAAAATGGATTCACTTGTTGATAGATATTTGTTGTTCATAATTTTTTGGCTTTTACCTTTTTCTTCTTCCTCTTCTAAAAGAGTACCTTTCACCATTTCATATAATACTGGTTTGGAGTTGATGAACTCCTTTAGCTTTTTCTTATCTGTGAAGCTCTTTATCTGCCCTTCAATTCTGAATGATAGCTTTGCTGGATAGATTATTCTTGGTTGTAGGTTCTTGCTATTCATCAC
>PVJN01036832.1:0-21275 GCA_004026805.1 Lasiurus borealis | reverse complement strand
GCCCCCCCGCGGGGCGGCGGCGGCCACGGAGCCGCTGGGCCTAATCCAGGTCAGGAGCAGGGGGCGCGGCCGGCGCGGCTGCCTCAGCTGCTGCCTCAGCTGCCGCTGCCCTCCCTGCAGACGCCGGAGCCGCGGCCGCGGGCCTCATCCTACTCCGCCTCAGAGCGGCGGCGGCGGCGGCGGCAGCGGCGGCGGCGGCCAGAACGAGGCCAGCTGCGGCCTGCGTCACGCCGCCGTGCGTGCCCTGGCCCCGCCCCCGGCGCCGGAGGCGTGGGCAGCTCCGGCCGCGCGTCCCCCTCCCTCCCTCCCTCAGCTGTTCCCCGGGCTGCGTCTGTCCCTGCTTCTCCCAGGTTCGATCCCCGCTCCGAAACCTTGGACGTCTCCCTCCCACAGCCCACTCTCCCTCCCCGCGCTGGTCCGGGCTCTTACTTGTGCACTGTCCTGAGTCTTCTCGCCGCCTTCTGCCTGGTGATCGATCCGTTTATACACCTAGAGCAGAATGTATCACTCCAATACATTTAAATGGCTTTCCCTTTATCCTTTCAAGTCCTACTCACCAATGAACCTTTCCTATCTAATCCCATCACTTCATCCTCCTCCTACATCACAGCCTGAGATCCTCCCTCCAGTTGTATCTATCTCAGATGATTCTGTCTTTGCTTTCTCACCATCATAGTCCAAAGCCACCCTCCTTTCCCACCCACACCATTGCAGTACCCTCAAGGCGGTTGTCCCTGCATTCACCCTTGCCCCCATCCAATCCATTCTATGCACAGTTGGATTATCTTTTTAAGTGTAAGCCTGGTGGCATTCTGTTTAAAACCTTCAATAGCTTCCCAATACTGTGATGACTAAAGGATTAGTTCTCAAATGGTTTAAAAATCTGTCTCCCGACCGAAACTGGTTTGGCTCAGTAGATAGAGCATCAGCCTGTGGACTGAAAGGTCCCAGGTTCGATTCCAGTCAAGGGAATGTGTTGTATCCTGGTTGGGGCTTGCAGGAGGCAGCTGGTTGATGTATCTCTCTCATCGATGTTTCTAACTCTCTCATCGATGTTTCTAACTATCCCTCTTCTTTCCTCTCTGTAAAAAATCAATAAAATATATATATATTTTTTAAAAAATCTGCCTACCTCCCTATAGGCATTAGCAGCATTGTTTCCTCTCATATTCTAAACTCTAGGCTGTTTGATTACTTTCCGGTACCTAGAAAACTGTTCCCTTCGGTAGAGGCCTTTACGCATGTTGTTCTTTTTATTTTTTAAAAGTATATTTTTATTGATTTCAGAGAGGAAGGCAAAGGGAGAGAGAGAAAGAAATGTCAGTGATAAAAGAGAATCATTGCTTGGCTGCCTCCGGCACGCCCCGTACCTGAGACCAAGCCTACAACCCAGGCATGTGCCCTGACTGGGAATCCAACCGTGAGCTCTTGGTTCATAGGTCAACACTCAACCACTGACCCATGCGGGCCCAAGCTACTCATGTAGTTCTTTAACAGAAACTCACTCCAGACCTTCTACTCTTTCAGGCTAATCATTATCCCCGCTGAGCCTGCTTGGACCCAGTTGCATTTCTCCCAGGAAGCCTCTCCCTGACACTCCAGTGGGTGTTAGTCTCCTCTGTGCTTTCAGTGCCTGGGCTTTTCTCTGTCACAGACTGATCGAGCTGAATTATCTGTCCCTCCTCTGGGCAAAGCCTGGCACATTGCCTAAGGTACAGTAGGCTCCTTCTTGGTTAAATGAACAAAACTAAAAAAGCAGTGAATGTATGCAAAAGCAGGTCACAAGAAAGGTGAGAGTGCTCCTAATATTCACTCAATGAGAAGACAAGAGGCGGGTTTTGACTCTCTTTTATGCACCATTTCCTGATTTCATTTATTTACTTATTTGAATTTGTTTATTTACTTATTTATTTATGCTCCAGAACCTATGCTAAGCACTAGGAAAATTTGTTTACCAGACCTGGCTTGTTGCTAATGGAGCTCAGAATTCCTCTGGGAAGACAAACAGATGAGTTCTCTGTCTCACCCACCAAAGATTTTTAGAGGACCTAGAGGAGAGTGATTAGACTGTTTGGTACCTGAAAGGATTTTTGGAATTCCTATTCTACAAAATCACTATGTTATTTAAATGCATTCATATCCCATATTAAATATAACCCTCTTCCTGTATAACTGTGAGCTCTTGGTTCTCCAAGACTTGCCTTCCTTTCCATTAATAGCTCCCACCTAAGTAGGTGTATAACGTATGCCATGTTTTCTTCAGCATCTTTGACAAATCCCCCCAAATGTTTGCTTAGTTCTCTCTAGCTTGGAAAAGTGAAATCATTGGATCCTTAGGGGAGAACATTTCAGGCACATGCCTCCTCCCCCCCTCCCGCCACTGCAATTTTCCTTGTATCCTCTGAACTGTTTGCAATAGCTTCTTCAAGATGCTCCTGCCTCTGAATCATTAATCTATTTTCCATACTACTGCCATGAGAAATGTGATCAAAGGGCATTCATAGACTTGTGGTTCAGAAATTTTGCCTGGCCTTAAGACTTTGCACCAGTTCCAACGAGGCATCCTTACAGTCCAGCCACATCACACTACTTGCCATGCCCTATTTTCACTATGCTTTTACACCTCTGACTTTTTGACATGTTGAAATTCAGCCATCTTTTAAGACCACGTTTTAAAATTATTTTTTAATTGATTGATTTGTTGGAGAGGGGCGTGAGAGGGAGAGAGAGAGAGAATGGGAGATCAATTTGTTGTTCCACTTATCTATGCCTTCATTGGTTGATTCTTAAATGTGCCACGAACGGCAATCAAACCCACAACCCTAGTGCAGCGGGACACTCTAATTAACTGAGCCACCCAGCCAGGGCTAAGACCACTTTCTTTACATAGCTGTCCTTGATTTCACTTAATTGGAATATATGTAATAATATAAAATAAATGTGATCTATTATTATATTGTGTACATCTACATATCACATATAAATTTCAATGTAATTTTTAATAAATATAATCCTAACTGCCATTTATTAGTTTGAGCCAGACACATAAAAGCCCTGAAAGGTACATATTGATATTCTTGTTTTGTAAAAAACAGAAACATGGCTTCTCATTGAAGCAGGTCAGTAAGCCAGGACAAGTGGAATGTGGGAAACAGACAGATAGTTAAATGGCCAAGCAGCTTACAGCCATTTAATAAACTGCAAAATCCTATATCTTTCTAAACAAGGACAGTTAAAAGTAAATGGTTTACACTTCTGCTCTCCAATCAGCGGGTAAATAGCTTAAATCATCCTCAGAGAGATAGATAGCAGAAATCCAATTAGTGCCATTTGTGCCCACCACACCCAAGGACAACGAAGTTAAGAAAATAAACCACATTTTGGCACATCAGCATAAAGCTGAGGAATATACTGTTGAGATCCTCCTCTACGATCTCTGCTAAACTCCCAAACTTTAAAACCCTCAAGAAGAAGGACCCAGCACATGCTTTCCCTCTCTCAAGCAAGTGCTTTTCTCTCCTAAATCATTAAGGGTCCCCATGAGGGTTGCAGCGGGGGGCAATGAGTAGTAGCAGTTCATATCAGGCTAACCCCCTGAATCTGTCTCCAAGGCCACCTTTTCTCTGACTTTTCATTAAGCCAACAGCAAACCCAACCTGGATCACATTTTTATCACGTCTTTAGAGAGCCAAAGCAGCACCACCCAGGCTCTCTCCTGTTGGTTGTTGGCTGCTATTGATTGATTGATTGATTGATTGATTTTAAAGAGGAAGGAAGAGAGAGAAACTTCAGTGTGAGATAGAAATATCCATTGGTTGCCTCCCACACAAACCCCAACTGGGAATCGAACCCACAACTTTCCCATGCACAGGACAATGCTCCAACCCAACCGAGTCACACCAGCCAGAGCCTGTTGACTTCTTTTATCCTACGCCCTTCCTTGTTTCACTATCCCCAGCTTTAATAAATATACTCTCAACGTCACTGGGACTTGTGTTGTGAAATCTTTCCTACACAGAGTAAAATATCCACCTACTATAGGCTAGCCAAAGGCAGACCCACTCTGGGTCTGGTTCCAGTCTGGTAACAACATGGCTATTCAGTAGTAAAGCCAGGATTTGAATCATACACAAGTTGCCTTTATTAGGCTGTGGGAAAGGACTACCTCTTTTTTCATCATGATATTCCTCCTTCAGTGTGTAAAAACAAGGAAATGGGAAAGATTGATCTTGAGTGCCTTTGACATCCACATGTACCTTTGTAAGCTCTTCAGTGATCTCTTTTTCTAACCCAGCTTTAGAAAGGAGCTCTTGGGAAGTGCCCTGTAGACCAGAGTGTGAACTAATCACAAAACATAATTTAAAGTTGGAGATAGTAACCAGGGCTATTGCAGTGACAAAGACTGTCCTTGACCTAACTCTGCCAGGCTCCTCTAAGCCTTAAAGGCCTTGGCCTTGGGTTCTGTGCTTGACCCACTTAGGCCTAATTTAGCCAAAATATCCCACCTGGGTATCTGACCACCTTCACCTGACTTGAGCAAAAATCTTACCAACTATGTTTAGCTAGAATTCCCCTTATCTCCAATGTTTCCTCTTAGTAATTTAGCATCCACTGACTCCCCACCTTGTTCTTTACCTATAAATACCCACTTGTTCTTTTAAAAAAATACATATATTTTTATTGATTTTGAAGAGAAAGGGAAAGGAGAAAGAGATAGAGACATTAATGATGAGAGAGAATCATCAACTGGCTGCCTCCTGCATGTGCCACACTAGGGATCGAGTCTGCATCCCAGGTATGTGTTCTGACTAGGAATCAAATCATGACCTCCTGGTTCACAGGTTAACACTCAACTATTGAGCCATGCTGGCTGGGCCCCATTTGTTCTTTTTGCATTCACAATGGAGTGCAGTTCTATACTGAGGTCTCTTTTCCCCTACTGCAATAATTCTTGAATAAAATTTGCCTTCACCACTTTAACTTCTGTCTGGCTCTGGTTTTCTCCGAAAGTAGGTTTAAAGCAAAATCAGATATGAGAGCCAGATTTTCTTTTTTAAATGGACTTCATTTTTTAGAGCAGTTTTAGATTTGCATCAATATTAAGCAGAAGGTATGGAGATGTACCATATACAGCCTGTCCCCACACATGCATAGCTTTCTCATTATCAACATTCTGCACCCAAATGATGCATTTGTTATAATGATGAACCTACAAGGACAAATCAATATCACAAAATCCTTGCTTACATTAGTTTCACACTTGGTGTTGTACTTCTATAACATCGTTGTGGGAGAGAACATCGATTGGTTGCCTTCTTAGGTGTCCTGACCAGTGATAGAACTCACAACTTAGGTATGTGCCATGATCAGAAATCAAACCTGCAACCTTTCAGCATATGGGACAACATTCTAATCAGCTGAGGCATATCTGCCAGAGTCTATTTGCATTTCTTTCTTTCTTTCTTTTTTTAAAAAAATATATTTTATTGATTTTTTTACAGAGAGGAAGGGAGAGGGATAGAGAGTTAGAGACATCAATGAGAGAGAGACATTGATCAGCTGCTTCCTGCACGCCTCCCATTAGGGATGTGCCCGCAACCAAGGTACATGCCCTTGACAGGAATCAAACCTGGGACTCTTCAGTCTGCAGGCCGACGCTCTATCCACTGAGCCAAACCGGTTTCAGCACCTTTTGCATTTCTGATGTTAATAATATGTGTCCTCTCTTTTTTCTTGGTTAGCCTGGTTAGAGGCTTATCAATTTTATTATTTACTAGAGGCCCAGTGCACAAATTAGTGCAGTCCCACCTGGCACTTCACTTTGGCCTTGTGCCACACCCTCACCTACTCCACCATCTCACCTGTGGGGCAATCAGCTGGGGCCAAGCCCCCTGCCAGGCTCCCTCAGTGCCCAGGAAGTAGACAGGAACTCTCACTGCCGCCGCCACTGTGGCACAACTTGTGGAGCGATCAAGCCCCTGCTTGCACCTGCCTTGGCCTAATGCTGCCCACTTACCTGCTCCACCATCCTGCCAAGGACCCACTCTTGTTGGGGCCCATCAGGGCGGGCAGCACCTCCACTGCCGTCTGCTGCCAACACCATATTGCCTATGCCCACCATGGTCAGCGCATGTCATAGGAAGTGGTTGGACTCCCAGTCTCCTGGTCAAATATTGCCAGAGGGGTCAATTTCAATATTAGACTTTTATTATATAGGATAGTATCTTATTGTGGTTTTATTTCTAATATTTTTAAAATCTATTTTTATTGATTTCAGAGAGAGAGAGAGAAAGAGAGAGAGAGAGAGAGAGAGAGAAACATCAATGATGAGAGAAAATCATTGCACGCCCCACACTGGGGATTGAGCTCCAACTTGGGCATGTGCTCTGACCAGGAATAGAATCTCCTGGTTCAGAGGTTGACATTCAAGCACTGAGCCACACCAGCGAGGCTATCTTGTAGTTTTGATTTGCATTTACCTAAAGATCAGTGGGCTGAGCATCTTTTCATATGTGTATTGGTCACTCTTATAGCCTCTTTGGAAAAATGTCTATTCAAGTCCTTGAATTGTGTTTTGTTGTTGAGTTTTAGAAGTTCTGTATACTTTGAATATTAAACTCTAACCAGGTGTATGATTTGCCAGTATTTTGTGATTTTCCGTTTTATTTTGTTGATAGTGTCTTTTGTTGCACAATTTTTTTAAAAGTTTCATAAAGTCCAAGTTGTCTATTTTTTGTTACCTATGCCCCTGGTGTCATAGCTAAGAAATCATTGTCAAGTCCAGTGTTCTAAAGTTTTTTAATATATATATTTCAGAGAGGAATGAAGATGGAGAGAGAGAAACATCAATGATGAGAGAGTCATTATCAGCTACTTCCTGCACACATTACACTGGGGATAGAGACCACAACCCCATCATTTACCCTGTTAGGAATCAAACCTAGACCTCCTGGTTCATAGGTCAATGCTCAACCACTGAGCCATGCCAGCTGGGCTGAAGCTTTTGACCTACATTTTCTTCTAAGAATTTTATTGTTTTAAGTCTTACATTTAGGACCTTGATCCATTTTGACCTAATTTTTTTATGGTGTTCTCTAAAGGTCCAACTTCATTATTTTGAGTATATATATCCATTTTTTCAAAGCACCATTTGTAAAAAAAAAAAATTCCTTTCCCTATTAAATGGCCTAGATGCCCTTGGAGTGGGGATGGGGGAATCATTAACTACAGACATGAGGGTTTATTTCTGAGCTTTCTATTTGATTCCATTGATCTATATGGCTATCTTTATGCCAAGACCACACTGTTTTATTTACTTGAGCTATGCAGTAATTTTGAAATAGGAAGTCGAATTCCCCAGCTCTGTTCTTCTTTTTTCAAGATTTTTTTTGGCTATTTAGGACCCTTTGAGATTCCAAATTAATTTTAGGATGGGTTTTTCTTTCTGTAAAAAAAAACAGGGATTTTGATAGGGATTATATTGAATCTATAAATTGTTTTGGGTAATATTGACACTTTATGAATACTAAGTCTTCCATTCCATGAACAGGAGATGTATTTCCATTTATTATGTCTTCTTAGTTTCTTTCAAGGATGTTTTATAGTTTTCATTGTATTAATGTTTTATGTCCTTGGTTAAGCTAATTCTAAGTATTTTATTCTGTTTGTTGCTATTGTTAAATAATTATTTTTTGTAATTTCCTTTTCAAGTCATTCATTGTTAGTGTATAGAAATGAAACTGATATATTTTTTAAATTAAATCTTTATTATTCAGATTATTACATTTGTTTCTCTTTTTTCCCCTCCAAAGCTCCCTCCACCTGGTTCCCACCATTCCCTCTACCCTTACCCCCCCCCATTGACCTCATCCATAGGTGTATGATTTTTGTCCAGTATCTCCCTGTACACCCCTCACCCCTTTCCCCCTGAGAATTATCAGTCCACTCCCTTTCTGTGCTCCTGATTCTATTATTCACCAGTTTATTCTGTTGATCAAATTTTTAATTCCCTTAATTTTTAGATTCACTTGTTGTTAGATATGTATTTGTTGTTCATAATTTTTTTTATCTTTTACCTTTTTCTTCTTCCTCTTCTAAAAGAGTACCTTTCAGCATTTGGAGTTGATGAACTCCTTTAGCTTTTTCTTATCTGTGAAGCTCTTTATCTGCCCTTCAATTCTGAATGATAACTTTGCTGTATAGAGTATTCTTGGTTTGTAAGTTCTTGCTATTCATCATGTTGAATATTTCTTGCCACTCCCTTCTGGCCTGCATTGTTTCTGTTGAGAAATCAGCTGACAGTCGTATGGGTGCTCCCTTGTAGGTAATGAACTGTTTTTCTCTTGCTGCCTTTAATATTCTCTCTTTGTCTTTTGCTCTTGGTAATTTAATTATGATGTGTCTTGGTGTAGTCCTCTTTGGATTCCTTTTATATAGGTTTCTGTGTGCTTCTTGGACTTGTAAGTCTATTTCTTTTACCAGATGTGGGAAGTTTTCAGTCATTATTTCTTTAAGTAGGTTTTCAGTATCTTGCTCTCTCTCTTCCTCTGGCACCCCCACAATTCTGATGTTGGTACGCTTGAAGCTGTCCCAGAGGCTCCTTACACTATCTTCACATTTTTGGATTCTTTTTTCTTCTAGCTTTTCCAGTTGAGTCTTTTCTGATTCTTTATATTTCAAATTTTTGACTTGATTCTTGCGTTCCTCTAGTCTGCTGTTAGGTCTCTGTATAATATTTTTTATTTCAGTCAGTGTATGTTTAATTTATAGTTGGTCCTTTTCCATCTTTAGTTGGATCTTTTGCGTCTCCAGCTGGTTCTTTTTCATTTCCTCTTGGGTCTTGCTAACTTTATCCAACTTTTCTAGGATATTCTTGAAAAACCTTATAAGCGTGATTTTGAACTCTATATCCAGTCCATTGTTTTACTCCATTTCTTTTGTTTGTGATCCCTTCCCTTGTCTTGGCATTTTCACTATTCTGGGAGAACTTCTGTGTTGGATTCAGCCTTATGATACCAGACTTGCAAAACCGTAAAAGCCTCTCTGTTGAGCTTGGGATGGGTGGAGTCTCAGGGCTTAAGGGATCGCCTTGCCTTCCAGTCGGCCCCGCCTTCCACAGCCCCGGAGTCTCACATGACTGGGTAATCACTGGAGCGATCCCTGTGCGCATGTGTTCACGTGTGTTCTCTCGCAGTGCCTCTAGACTACTGCCCCTCTGGCTCCCCTGCGCTCTGGGACTATATGAGTCTGGGTCCCCAGAGTTTCGCCAGAAACTGGGGTTTAGTTGAGTCAGAAGTGGCGCAGTTGGGAGGGTCTGTCTCCCGCCCACTCGTGAAAGCCAGTGGCACAATCAGCAGTCGGTCCTCTGCGCTCAATGCCGTGCGTGTCACCAGACTTCTGATCTTTTGCGACTCTCCTAAAATTCTGTGTACTTCTCCCTTTTCACAGTCCAAACTCTCCCCGTATGAGTTTCAGCTGGATCTGGGGTTTAGTGTCGTAGGATAAGGGGTTCAATGCTGCTAAAAGAGTCTCCATCTCCCTCCCACCAGAGAAAGCCAGCCAGGTTCTCCGGCACCCGCTCTCTCCACACGCGTGTCTCTGTACCTCAGCTTTTTGCAGCTCCTCTGGATCTCTGTGAACCCCTCTCTTTCCTTCTAGTTGTAAAATTTCCACTCAGCCAGCTTTCCTGTGGTTTTGGATGATGTCTGTTCTGTCTTTTAGTTGTAGTTTTGAAATTGTTGTGCGAGGCAGCAGCGTAGGTGTTTACCTATGCCGCTATCTTGGATTCTCCCTTTGCAACTGATATTTGTGTTGACTCTGTATCCTGCTACTTTGCTGAATTTATTAATTAGTTCTAACAGTGGTTTTGTTTTTAATCTTTAGGGGTTTCTACTTATAAGATTATGTCATCTACAAATAGAGATAATTTTAGATTATCCTTTGGATGTCTCTATTTCTTTCCCTTACCAAATTGCTCTGGCTAGAACTTCTAGTCCTATGTTGAAAGTGGGTATTCTTCCCCTAGCTGGTTTGGCTCAGTAGATAGAGCATAAGCCTGTAGACTGAAGGATCCCAGATTCAATTCCAGTCAAGGGCATATGCCAGGGTTTCAGGCTCAATCCCCAGTAGAGGGCCATGCAGAAGACAACCGATTAATGGTTCTCTCTCATCATTGGTATTTCTCTCTCTCACCCTGTCCCTTCCTCTCTGAAATCAATAGAAATAAAAATATTTTAAAAAAGAAAGTGGGTATTCTTAGAGGAAAAACTTTCAGTTGTTCACTATTGAAAATATGATGTTAACTGTGAGCCATGAGGATTCTGTTAGAGAAGCTGGAAAGGCCTGGAGAAGATCATTGGTGAGGACTTGCAGAACAATCAAAGAATTGTTATTGAAAGGCGGAGGAAGGTTTGGCAACATGGTTACTTGTGGTAACATGGAAAACAGAAAGGTGCCGAAACCGGTTTGGCTCAGTGGATAAAGCGTCAGCCTGCGGACTGAAGGGTCCTGGGTTTGATTCTGGCCAGGGGCACGTACCTTGGTCATGGGCATGTCCCCGGTAAGGAGTGTGCAAAAGGCAGCTGATCAATGTTTCTAGCTCTCTATCTCTCTCCCTTCCTCTCTGCAAAAAAAATCAATAAAATATATTTTAAAAGAAAAGAAAATAGAAAGGTACCTAATAAACTTAAGGTCCTGGCTGGTGAATTTCCAGACAGAAAGTGTTTTGTGTGTGTGTGTGTGTGTGTGTGTGTGTGTGTGTGTGTGTTTCTAGCTATCCATGATAAAATACAAGAAAAGAGAGGTAAACTGAAGAAGGGTCCAGAATAGTATTTCCAGACAGCACAAGGATCCCAAAGGAACAAATGGCCTCATGGTGAAGCAAAATGAGATCACAGGGTAAAGACAAGTCAAGGATGCCACTGTAAAATCTTATGTTAAGACCTCAGAAAGATTTAAAGCAATGTCTCTTAAATTCTTTAAAAAATTATTCCTAGGAGGGAAAAATTCTGAGGATCTTAATGCTGTACCTCGTGGATCTTCTGTGTTAAACAATAAGATTGCTAAGCAGCTTCACAGGGGGCCCAAGGTTGAGAAAGACTATCTGAAAGAGAATTTGTGGATGTATCTCTTTGATGAGTAGAGTATAATTTGATACACAGAAAGTTTCAAATTTTAAAAGGATTACATTAGCTTAGCCTGAACCTAGCAGGGACAGTATAGAATTAAAAGAGATCGTTGGACTCCTAACATACTACCAGTATGGGCAGAGAGAAAGTTGAGAAACTTACTCAATTATAAAAATGGGCTATTTTTTATGGAAAAAGAAAGATGACTCACAGGGCAGAACAAAAATCACAGAGACTCATTTCTAGGGAGCATAACTAGATCGTAAGGATCCAGCAACATGTGCCTAGCTAGTTTTCAGAATTTCTATGCACCAGTGATTGCAATGTGCTTCCACCCCCCTCCCTACCACCTCCACCAAACTCTTGAACATCAGTGTCTGTTGCAGTTTTCTTATGCTTTTCTCATCATTGTAGTCAAGAGTGTGAAGGGGAAGGTAATTTATTTCCTTAGTTCAGAGATCTTCATGTTGAAAGGAACAATACTTAAGAAGGTACACTCTAGGAGTTACATCTCAGGAGCCTCATCCATACTGGGAATTTATTCAGATGATGAGGTCATGGACTTGAATCTTAAATCTGATGCTATAATGGGCTGAATTTGGGGGGATAGATACTTGGAAGAGGTGAATGTATTTTTTTTCCCCATTTTTTAATCTTTTTTTTTTTCACGTGTGAATGTATTATTAAAAAATTGTAAATAATTTGTAGCCAGATGGCAAACAGTGGCAGATTAAGATGGTTATAAACTCATTGATCCTCCTGTGATTGACAGGTAGGATGAACCTCTCCTTCTCTGGAGTCTGAGTGGGCTCTACCGATATGATTGTTCTGACCAATAGAAGTGGAACTGTGCTTGTTTACAAGCCCAAATCTTAAGAGACTAGTAATTCTCACTTCCTGTCTCCAGGGGATATTTTCTCTTTGAGCCCTGAGCCACTGTGCTCTACTGGAGAGACCACATTGAGACTTTCTGGAGAGAGGGGACCAAATGAAGGCAGCTCTCTAGCCATTACTTCCAAGGCTCAATGCATGTAAGATGACTAAATGAATACCTCTAGTTACCTAAACTGATTCTGTGTGGCACAGAAGGCACTAGCCTAGCCCTGGCTGGATTGCTAACCTACAAAACTGTGAAAAATAAAATGTTTGTTGATCTAAGCCACCAAAGTTCAGGACTACTCCAGATGGAATTTAGGCGTTTGTTAAGTGACTAGAGCAGTGGTTCTCAACCCGTGGGTCTAGACCCCTTTGGGGGTCTCATAAGAACATTGGAAAATGCAGATATTTACATCACGATGCATAACAGTAGCAAAATTTCATGGTTGGGGGTCACCACCACATGAGGAACTGTATGCAAGGGTTGCGGCCTTAGGAAGGTTGAGAACCACTGGACTAGAGGAACATAGACTATGTATAATTATGTATTCAATAAATATTTTAATGAGTTTTGAAGGATGAAGAAGAACTGAGTAAGTAGACATCAAGGGAAAGACACTTCAGATAGAATGAACAGCATATGCAAAACTTAAAAAACCTGGGTGGCTTAGGAAATTCTAGGTACTTCAGAATTGTTGAAGCAGCAAATACAAGGGAGAATGGGAGAGATGAAGCTGGAGAGTTAGGAAAGGGCCAGAAGATGGAGAGACTTGTGTGCCTGCCAAATGTTTTAGGTTTATCTGCAGGGCTGCAGTGGACCTCAAAAGGAGAATTATCACTGAATCCTCAGATAAATGATGCTGTCCCTCTCCTTATAGATATAGAAAGAGGTTTTGTCATTTGTCTAAGATCACATAATTAGTAGCCTATGAGGAGGCAATGAAGTTATTTTTTTGTGTGTGTGTGTTCTTTTTAATCAAAGGAATTCCATGATTAGGCCTCTGTTTTACAAAGAGTAATCTGGTAGCAAGGAGAAATGGATTGAATGGAAGAGACTGGAGGCATAGAGAAGGTTGTCAGAACACAGTGGCAATGGTCTGATATCGAGCTCTGAACCAGGCTGGTGTCGTGGAAATGGTGGAAAGGGAACCCAGGAATACATTGGATCAGTGTTCATTTTCATAGCTAATAGCCATTT
Source organism: Lasiurus borealis (assembly GCA_004026805.1). NCBI lineage: Eukaryota > Metazoa > Chordata > Mammalia > Chiroptera > Vespertilionidae > Lasiurus > Lasiurus borealis. Next base: position 8,075 of record PVJN01036832.1, on the reverse strand, counting down.
CCCTTTCGGCATACTATTTTGAAAGATGATTAAATGATGCCTATTATTTGATTGGAGAGGCTTGGATAAAAAGCTTATGTTGATAATTTGGAAAGTCAGTAACTCTCTCTACAACTCAGGGCCCCACTCACAGGGCAAATCAGACACACTGAGGCTATTAGAGAACACATACCAAAAGGGTTTGCATGTTAGTGTTTTCCTGGCCTTCCCATTTGTGACATGGTGCCATTTATAACTGCATTATTTCCACTGCTAAGGCAGAAGCCCAGCTACATTTTAAGAACAGGCACTTTTCTGTTATTTTAAAATGTCTACCAAAGGTTACAGAGCCTAACCCAATTCAAATAAAATGGAACAAAAGCTGAGGCAAATCCCACACTCTACTCATCCTACCTTCCAACCTTAACAAATATGACAAAGGAAATTTGCTGACACTTCCAACCCCTTAAAATATATATATATATATATATATATATATATATATATATATATATATATACATATACATATATATGTATATATGTATATATATTTTTAAAAAATATATATATACATTTTTTTTTTCAGAGAGAAAGGGAGAAAAAAGAATTGATCAGCTGCCTATTACCCTGTACTGGGGATTGAGCCTGAAATCCAGGCATGTACCATGACTAGGAATGGAACCAGTGACTTCTTGGTGCATGGGTAATGCTCAACCATTGAGCAACACCAGCCGGGTCACCTCCAACCATTTTACATCAATTCCATTTGCCTGGAAAAGCTTTCTCTTCCATTATCCCCCTTTGTGATTCAGCTCAGATCCATTTATCCCAAGGCAAAGTCCTATATGCACTCCTTTCTGCTCCTGTAATGCCCTCCACATTCTCTATTATAGCTTTTGTCATCTGTTTAATAATTACTTGCTTACTTTCTCACCTGTACTAAGAGTTATTTAAGGTTAAATATTTAATTCTGCTCATTTATTTATCGCCAGTGCCAGGCAAGACACCTAACACATACATAAATGCTTGTTAAAGTAGCTTGCAGTCAGCACAGAAACTCATGATCAAAATCTTCAATTAAGAAAATTCAGGACTGCATCAGGGAGAAGGCACTGGAGGTAAGAGCATCTAGGTGAACGCTTCGCGGATGAAAACTTCACGCTGAAACACTATGGGCCCGGCTGGGTGACCTTGGCCAACAGCAGCGAAGACGCCAACGGCTCCCAATTCTTTATCACAACAGTAAAGCAGCCTGGCTGGATGGCAAGCATGTGGTATTCGGCAGAGTTCTAGAGGGCATGGAAGTGGTAGGAAAGAGGGAAAGCACTGAGATGGATCATCAACAGTCTGAAGGATGTGATCATTGCAGACTGTGGCAAGATCGAGGTGGAAAAGCCCTTTGCCATTGCCAAGGTGTAGGGCCCCATTGACGTCTTCATTTTGAGCGACTGTGTTTGGACCTGTTGCCCTATTCTGGGGGTGAAGTAGCCCACCACAGGGCTCTGTGCTGCACCAGCCCTAGTGCTGATGTCTGGCAGAGTGGACCCCTCCCCTCACATTCCACAGGCTCAGTTTTGTAACAAACTTCTACCAACATGGACCAATTATTTTAAAAAAGTGTTTTGTTTTGCTTTTAAAGAAAAAAGAAAGAAAGAAAGAAAGAAAGAAAGAAAGAAAGAAAGAAAGAAAGAAAGAAAGAAAGAAAAAGAAAATTCAGCCTGGCCAACATGACTCAGTTGAGCACGGACCTATGAACCAGGAGGTCATGGTTCCATTCCCAGTAAGGATACATGCCCAGGTTGTGGCTAGTTCCCCAGTAGGGAGCAGCCAATCAATGGTTTCCTCCCTTTCCCTTCTTCTCTGTAATCAATAAAAGCATATTTATAACTCAAATAAAATTATTTGTTTAAAAATGTAAAAAACAAGTAATCAACATTATTTTATAAAGTCAAATAGTTCTGTAAGACTTGTAATGAAAAATATGACCTCTAGCCTCACCCATCTTCAATCTCTAACCTCCTCCCAAACTTTTAAAACTATTTCTTTTGGTATTTAATTCTATTTAAAGAATATGCTCATAGTGGTACTTTTTATTTATCAACTAGAGGCCTGGTGCATGAAATATGTGCATTTGGGGGGGTGGAGGGAACGGCTGGGATGTGTCCCTCAGCCAGACATGTGCCCTTTCACAGTCTGGGAGTACCACAATCGATCACCCTGCAGAGAGAGGCCTGCCCACCTACCTCAGTGCCACCAGACAGGTAGCCTGGGCCTCCCTCTTTGGGGTGATTTGGAGCTCCTCAATTGTCCCACCAGCCAGTAGCCTTGGCCTTTCTCTGCAGGCAATCATGGCGTGATGGCGGGGCCCTGACAAATTGCATTGCACCCACCTTGGCTGGTCTGGTGCCAGTGAGTTGTCATAATGTGGTTGTCTGGCCAATCATTCCACTGTTGGGGCATTCAATTGATTTGCATATTATGCTTTTATTATGATAAATTTTAGACATTATCTTTTGAATTCCTATTGTGAAAGATGAGGATTCAGTCCTCTTCCATCACTCTAGGCCCCAATTTTCTCTTCCTAATGTAAAAATATTTGTAGTTAAAATAGAATTTTTGACTAAATAAAAATTCACTCTTTGAATTATTTTAAGTACTAGAGGCCCAGTGCATGAATTCATGCACAGGTAGGGTCCCTCAGCCTGACCTGTGATCAAGGTCTATCAGGGGGCTAATCAACTGGAGGGAGGGACCATGGGAGGTTGGCTGTGAAAACGTACTGACCACCAGGAGGCAGCTCCTGCATTGAGCATCTGCACCCTTGGTGGTCAATGTGCGTCATAGCGACTGGTCAACCGGTCATTCCAATCATTTGGTTGTAACGGTTGCTTAGGCTTTTATGTATATATATATATAGATTGTTTACTGACAAGCTAAGCACTCTATTATAATTTTATTTTCTTTCTTGTACATACTTTTCTTATATCTGTTGATAATTTTTTATTTGCTTAGTTCTCTATGTCATGATTTTATACATTTTCAAATACATCAGATAATTTATCTGTTCTGTTTATTTTCCTGATGATTTAAGTCCTGGAGCCCTCCATTTTCCTGTTTCAATCTTTATACGTGTTAAACGTCATCCTGGGATTTTCCTTTATAAACATTGTGAGGATTCTCTTCACCTCTCTCCTGTGTTAAATAGTTCTGTTTTATGAATAGCATGATACACTCTCCCCTTTTCTCTATTTTGTTTTGTTTTTTAATTTTTTTTTAAATTCTATCTTCCTAATTTTGTTGGAAGATTACATATTCTGTGTAGCTCTCTGGAAAAGAGGTAAGAGAAGTAATTCTTTTTGGAGACTGCAAGTCTCAATATGTCTTAATTTTACCTTCACAGTTGATTGTTAGGTTTCTGAATACAGAATTTAGGTTGAAAATAATTTTTACCCAGATCTTTTTAGGCATTGCTACTTTGTATTCTATCTTCTAGTGTTTGTTGAGACATTTAATGTTATTTCAATTCCCTCTCTATCCCATGTATGATACCATTATTTTCCTCTGGAAGTTTGAGCATACTACTTTCTTTATCTCCTAGTGTTCTGAAGTATCATTTTTAAAAAAACTATCTCTTTATTGTTGAAAGTATGACAGATATCCCCCTTTTCCACCCTGCTCCACCCCTCCTCAGACCTTCATGGCACTATCCAACTGAAATCCTTTGGTGCCCAGGCCAACTCTCTAAACACTCAGCAACACCTGCCAGGGCTGAACTTTCTTAATGCATTATCTTGACACTGGTATTTTCCTAATTCATTGTGCTCAGTCCCTTGATAAGCCTTTACAAATTAAAAACATATATTCTTCAGTTCTGGAAATCTTTCTTGTATTCTTTCCTTAATTTGTTTTACTTTGTCTCTTTGCTTTCTCTTTTGAAACTCATATTGTTTGTATGCTGTGTCTCCTGAATTGGTCTTCCAATTTTCTCTTCTATTGTCAAACTCTTTGTCTTTTTGTTCGGCTTTTCTTTTCTTTTTTTTTCTTTTCCCTCCCTCCTCCCCTCCCTCTCTTCATTCCTTTTCTTTCTTCTCTTTCTTTCTTTTGTACTTCAATTTTAATTTCCAACCCTCCTATTGATTTTTTTAAGTTTCTGCTGTCATGTTTTTAATTTTTATGTTGTTTCCTTATTATTCCTTTTTTTTTTAAATTCTCACCCCAGGATATTTTTCCATTGATTTTTAGGGAGAGTGAAAGAGGGAGGGAAAGACAGAAAGAAATATCAGTGTGACAGAAACACATTGACTGGTTGCCTCCTGCATGACCTGGCCAAGGCCAGGACAGGGGAGGAGCCTGCAACTGAGGAACATGCTCTTGACCAGAATCCAATCCGGAACCCTTTGGTCCACAGGCTGACCAATCTACAGAGACAAATTGGCTAGGGCTTATTATTCCTCTTTCATAAAAGAAAGAGAAAGTGAAAGTGAAAGAGAGAGAGAGAGAGAATTTTAAAAAAATTTTCTGTTCCCCAATTTGCCAGTTTTCTTTTAGTTCCAATTTTCTGTTTTATTTTGTTTTGTTTTTTGGCTTCTCTCATTTTGGAGTATTTTTTCAAATATTTGGTGAATTTTTGCAGCCCTTCATATGAAGTAGTGAGGTACTAAAATGTCAGTTGTAAGCTCTGTGTGAATAGACAAGACTTGTTGTTTGGGGGCTTCACTGTAGGGCAGCCATTTTCAACCATGTGCCACAAGAATTTTTAAAACACACAGTACCTGACTACATAGTCATGGGCACTCTCCTCTTTTCCCTTATGTTGTCAAATAAATTTAAAAAAAACCAACAGCTAACGCAACAATAGGTGACTGGCATGAAAAAAAATAAAAATTACACCTATTATTTTGTCAGATAAGCAAAAAAACATTTTTTTTTGCTGGGCTGTAGAATTTTAGTAGTTAGTTTATGTATATCATGAGATGAAAAAGGTTGAAAATTGCTGCAGTAGGGTAGTAAAGGAGGATCCCAAAATATCTATTTGTAGTTCTTTTTTTTCCTGAAATTGATCAGTTTCTGCAGTTTCTTGTCTTGGGTAGCAGAGACAGGTATGGCTGTCCAGCTATCCAAGTATTCTAAGCTGAGTAAGGGGTTGGAGCACTTACCATTCAATAAGCAAACATTCACTTAATCCCCTGTTTTCAGTTAACACTTCTTTTCCCCTATTACTGAGCCTAATTTCTCTGGGCTTTATTTAGCCTCTCAGATGCAATTTTTTTCAGAGATCAAATCTGCTAGAGTGGGGAGATAAAGTAGTCTGGTTGGATGAGTTGGGAGAAGGGACCTACAAGTCTAGCTTCTCTCTACACAGACTTTCAACCAGTCTTCAGACCTTACCCCTACCTTCCACAATGCTCTGTGCCTCAAATTACTGAGCCTTTCTTCTCCTCTTCTTCATCTCTGTCTTCTATTTCTTCTCTCTCTGTGTTAATCCTCATCTGAGAATGTTTTCCCATTGATTTTTAGAGAAGTGGAAAAGAGGGGAGAGAAACATCGATGTGAGAGAGACACATCTATTAGCTGGCTCCCACGCCCACCCAACCTGGGTCAGGGATCGAGCCTGCAACCCAGGTACGTGTTCTTCACCTGAATCAAACTGGGGACCCTTTAGTCTATAGGCCAATACTCTATTCACTGAGTCAAGCTGCCTAGAGTGACTGAGGCTTTCTTAAGAGGCAGTACAATGTAGTAGTTAAGGGGATGGATTTGTAACCAGATAGCCTGGGCTTGAGATTTTGCTATGTGACCTTGGACAAGTATTTGACTTCATGCTTTGGTTTCTTTACTTCTAAAGTGGTGAAAATAATAGTACTTCCCTCAAAGGATGCTGTGAAGATTGAGTTATATACTGTATGTAAAATGCTTAGAACAATGCTTGGTATCTCCTAAGATCTTTACTAATAAAGAGCTAATATGCTAATGGTCAGGATGCCATAACGAGTAATGACCAGATCTTTAGCATATTAGCTGGGGCATTGCTCCGGAGATGGGTCAGAAGTGGGGAGGCGCCCTGAGGAGGTGGGACCATCCCATGCAGGGGAGGGTAGGGGTGAGAGTCCAAATCACACCCCTCACCAGCCCTTCACCACCCACCGCTTGCACTCTGAGTGCCCTGCAACCCAGCTGCCAGGGGAAGGAGCACAGCACAGGAGGTGGGAGGCTTCCACGCTCTCCTCCAGCACCATGATGGAGGGGTGGAGCTGTTGCATTGCTCTGGAGACAGGGAGGAAGTGGGGAGGCACCCAGAGAAGGTGGGACCAGCCCACGGTGACTCGAGGGACTGAGGGCAGGACTTGAAGGGGCCAGAGAAGGCCAGAGGGTTTGGGGGCTGAGCCAGGCTTACTGGAACTCTGCATGGACAGGTTCAGGTGTCAAGGCAGGGCTGCAGGTGGGTGGGCGGCGCTACGCGATTTTGTGCACTGGGCTCCTAATATATAATAATTGTTCTTGTTAGTTTCTATAGCATCCCATTGGAATCTCCTCTTAGAATACACTCCAGCTTTCTCAACTCTTCTAACTTTTCCCTCTTTTAAAAACATGTCCACTGACACTCTTTCATCATCAGTCGACGCCTTTAACACTACCATTTGTACTCATTTTACTTATTTATTTACGTTCTCATTTTATCGATGTTTTGTAAGAGTAGAAGAGGTTAACACATATCCTATATAATAAAAGGCCAGCGACCATAATGACCATCGACCAGTCACTATGAGGTGCATTGACCACCTCTCAGTTCTTCCCCACCCAGGGATGGCAACGGGGCAGGACTGGGGACTATTGAACAGCAGCGGCTGGCAAGCAGTCAGCATTCAGAGGAGAGCATCGTGGGGAGCAGAGGCAAGCATCATGGGGTGGGGAGCTTCGTGAAGCTTTGTGGTGCGGCGGAGGTGAGCATCATGGAGCTTTGCGGGACTGCGAGTGTCCTGAAGCATTGTGGGAAGGGGAGCGTCAAGGAGCATCACAGAGTGGTGACGAGGAGCATCAATAGAGCAGAGTGAGGCGGGGAGCTTCACGGAGCATCACAGCACAGAGGAAGAGAGTGTTGTGGAGCTTTGCGGGGCAGCGGACCTGGCCCTGATGGCAGACTAGGCCTAGGGACCCTACTCATGCCCAATTTTGTGCGCTGGGCCTCTGGTATAGATTATAATAAATTATGTTATATAAGACATATAACATGTAATGCATGTTATATATAATAATATATATGCTATTATGTAACACAGGTTCAACTGGTCAAAATTTAAAGCACAGAGATTATAACATCCATGTTGGTAAGATTGTGGTTATCATTCAATATTATTATCACTGTACATTAATATAATTACTTTGGTATATATAAATCTATATTGAGTCATAAAAATACTTTGACCTTTAACTGGTTATGCTATAAAATTATTTAGAGAAAAAAATCAATAAACAAAAATTTACTCATTTTAATAAAAAATTAGAGTCAACAAAATTTCCCATAGTCCTGGCCAGTTTGGCTCAGTGTGATAATGCGTTGGCAGTGGACTGAAGGGTCCTGGGTTGGATTCCAGTCAAGGGCATATGCTCCGTCCCCAGTAGGGGGAGTGCAGGAGGCAACTGATCAGTTGTTCTCTTTCATCTTTGATGTTTCTCCCTTTCTCTCCCTCCCCCTTCCTCTCTGAAATCAATGAAAATATATTAAAAAAAATTTTCCAACAGTCTCAGGATGTTAAAATTCAGAAGTCTAGTGTTATTCAGTTGATAATATTATATAGTAATTACTTTTAATGTGAATTATATTAAAATTTAAACATTACAGTATAATACTGAGTGCAAAGAAAAGGACACAAACTTATGTTCACTGTAGGTATGCGATGTAAACTTTATATGCTATAAAGGGAATACGCAGAAATAAAACCAGTTGTTTTAAAGAGGTAAAGTTAAGGAGGTTTTGTGTTTCTTTAAAAAACATTCCTTTTATGTTGTCATAAAAAAATGTTTTTATAATTAAAAAAAGAAAACCTCAAGCCTGAAGCTGACAAAATTCATAGTGATTGTGTATACCAGTCCCCT
>PVJN01036831.1:0-21831 GCA_004026805.1 Lasiurus borealis | reverse complement strand
AAACATGGAATCCATAATTAACGCGGTTAGATTGTATGTCTTTTACTGAAGCGATTCTCAAACTCTAGACGAGTAAATGTTAAATTCCTGGATTCACCCCTTGAGCTTTTTATTTTGTAGGCCTGGAGCAGTCGCTGAGAATTTGCATTTTTAACCAGTTCATTATTATAGCTAGATATGAAAATATTTGCAGTTATAATCGAGAGGGCTAAGACACAAAGGCAGCCATCAATATTTATATTCAACATTGCTTTTTAGATTGTTGCTAATGCCATCACCACATATACACACAAAATATGTAATTTTAATAATGAGAAAGAAGGGACAGAATTGTTATTTGCGGATGATTTAATAACATGCATGGAAAACTAAAACTAGGCTAGAACTAATAAACAAGTGAAGTAAGTAGGTTAAGAAGAATATTAAAACATGTATATCTTTATGTTCATAAGCTTCTAAAAATTGAAATGGAAAATAGAAATTTTATTTATAATAAAGAAAAAAGTTTCAAAGCTCTTAAAAACAAATTACAAATGGCCCACCACCATGGAATTTGCTATATAATATTGTTCAAAGCTAGAAAACAATGTGAATACTTATAAATATTTGATTGGTATGACAACATTTTGAAATGGAGTGAATTAAAATTAGTCCGAAATTATTTTAGTGACATATGATCCTATTTTTTTGAGATTACAGAAATCATTGGAGGATACAGTTGCTTAAAGCTGGTGGAATTAGAAGGGCTGGGAAATGCTACTTATGCTTTATACATCTCTGAATTGAGTTCTGTAACCTTTTCACTATTGTCTAGTAGGGTTGTGTTTTTTTGTTTGTTTTTTATTTTTTTACAGAGAGGAAGGAAGAGGGATAGAGAGCCAGAAACGTTGATGAGAGAGAGAGAGACATCGATCAGCTGCCTCCTGCATGCCCCCTACTGAGGATATGCCCACAACCAAGGTGCATGCCCTTGACCTGAACCGAACCTGAGACCTCCCAGTCCGCAGGCCAACGCTCTATCCACTGAGCCAAACCGGTCTCGGCTATAGTAGGGTTTTTGTTGTTGTTAAGTATTTGTGGGCTTTGAATGCAGACAACCTCTGTACTAACCCGTGCTTATTCTTTACTAGTATTTACTAGCTGCATTCCCTTGGAAAAAGTCCCTTTACCTTTCTAAGCCTCAATTTCTGCATCTTTAAAAGGGGAATAATAATGGTTATGACCTCTTATGGTTGATGTAAGGATTAAATAAGCTGTATGAAAATCTAAGGGCATGAATACTTCAACAAAATGTATACTCTTAGTAAGTGGAAGTCATACTTTCTTGTATAAAAGGGGCCTTATTCAGATAGTGCTTCTTGTTCAAACTGTTTATGTTTATTTAGCAGTTTCCCCTAAGAAACCATGGTAGAGGGGAAAATGTGTCATATTTTAAATGTATGGAGCATTGAACTTAGAAAGTTTAAGTTGGCACATTTCTGCATAAGTAATAATTCTTTTAAAAATAGTTAATGACCCAGCTATTATTTATCTAATTTTCTTAAATTTTTATTATAGGCAGCCTGGCAAGTTTATACCTGTAACCACTTAAAAAATACTCATTACTCTGCAAGCTGTGAGAGTTGAAATTTTGCTATTTCTTCACTTACATAAGGACCTGTAACATTCCTGGCATGAACAGACATTTATTTAGGGAAAAGATACAATCTCACTACATCCTGGTTGTCCAAAATGTTTTGATGAAATATGTACTTGGATTATAATTCTCATCTTTGTAATGCATGAAGATGGAAAGTGCTCATTCTTCAGAGCACTGGCATATCATTTTACTGATAATGTGTTTGAGTTCATTTCCAAAGTGTTCTATTCTTAACCACACTAAAAAACTAAGAAAATAACCAGTTATTTTCTATTGAGGGGTAACATGAAAAGTTTAATTAATGATTAAAAAACACTTCATAGCAATTTTTTTTACCAATTTTTAAAGTATTCTGAAACTCATTTTTATTTCTTCTTAGTAGGTTAAAAAACACTTTGATGAAATCATGTGTAATATATTTTTAGCCTTAAAGTTTATTTACCATTTGAAAGAACCCCAACATTTGAAAAGAATCATATTTCCTTTTATTTATTTATTTTTTAAATATATTTTTGTTGATTTCAGAGAGGAAGGAAGAGGGAGAGAGAAATAGAAACATCAATAATGAGAGAGAATCATTAATTGGCTTCCTCCTGCATGCCCCCCACTGGGGATCAAGCCCTGCAACCCAGGCATGTGCCACTGGCTGGAATCGAACCTGGGATCCTTCAGCCCGCAGGTTGACACTCTATCCACTGAGCCCAGCTGACTAGGACTCCATATTTCCTTTTAATTCAAGTTTCCAAATGCTAGGTCAACTCGTGGATATCCAAAGAAAGATGTCATCAACATTTATGAGAAACTTTTGCCCTTTGCTTTCCCTATTTTATGCCCCAGACATTTTGAGTTTTCCTCCCATTCAGAAGGGTAATACTTTAAGTCTATTTGTTTTTTAATTTAATGGTTTTGTTTGTTTTGACAGTTGTCTGAAAAGGAATATTCCAGAAAAGACTCTTGATTTTACCCAGTACCATAATTTTACAATTTGCTTGCCTACCATCCTATGAAGAAATGTGTCATTATTATAGTTTATCTTATTTTACTTTTAATTTGAAAGTCTAAACTAAACTGGCTATTATGCTTCTGGATATTTTGTACCATACCCCCACTACTTAAAATGAACACAGTGACTGGAAAAGTGATATGATAACATTACATGAATTTTGGTCATGAGATTTTTTTTTTAAAGAGGTATAAGTGGATTATTCATTCTGGAAGAAATTTTTCTTTTTTTAAAATGCCCAAGCTAGGTACTGTAATTATACTTAGGAGAGGAACAAACTTACTAACACCCAAATATCCACCTTTGTATCCCTTATATTCTAACGTGACTACTAACATTGATCAGGTGAAACACACAAAAAAATAAAGGGGAGAGACAGGTATTCTGTAATCTAAAGTCTGGATAGGACTTAACTGAGAAGAATGGGAATGTATGTGACCATAAAAAGGAACAGAATAAGTAGGAGGCACTGAGTGACTGCAGGGTCTCTGGTCCTGAGAGACAGGGGAAGCCGGGAGAGATGAGGGAGGAAAGCAGGGGCCAGACAACCTTGCAGAAGGATAAAGGTGAAGGAGACAAAGAACTTAATCTTTGTCTATAGCTCAAACAAAGAAATAAATCACTGTTGGATTCCTTTTTGTTGCCAATAGCTATCCATAATAAATTAATCATTATCTGGATATTTCTTATGTGCAGCTCAAACATGTATTGCCATATATAAACATTTAAAACACACTGGCTGATGATTGAGAAGAGTATAATCACTTTATGTGGTGTAAAATGAGATGTCCCTTAATTCATTTCATTTTTTCCCCTTAGAAATTTAGCAAGACTTTTAGTTAACTAGTTCAAGATGAACACAAAGCTTACTTCTGTATTAAAATTTAGCTATCTCTTCATGGTATCAACAATATGATTACACATATTTTGGATATCATAGTAGAATATTAAATTTAATTTCCTCATTTTAAAATTCATGAGTAATTTAATTTTAAATATCATCTATAGTTAATTTTCATAGCTCATAAAGAAATGCTGGACATCTAACCAACTTGCATTTGAATTATCTCTCTCGTTGCTGAGCACAGAATTCCAGACAAATTAGGAGCAAGACTTAGCAGGTAATGGGGCTTCAGAATGCTTTCCATCTATCATCAATGGTTACTCAGTTTCTTCTAAAAATACCTCCTCCCTGTTGTTCTTCTTTTTGTTATTAGATGTAGCCTATATGGAGGAAGTTGCAGTTCTGAAATTGAAGACAATTATTAGCTTGATAATTTGGTATACTCCTGTGTGAGGGTATTTACCATTTAAATCTCTCAGCATCGGTGTATTGATTTTGTTCAGGGTCAAAGTTAGAAGCACCATCAATAATCTTAATACAACATAATGTTATGCATGGTACCAAGTTTAAATATTTATTCACTGAGTTGAATCTTACACTGTCAAGGGGAAACCACAGTTAATAGGATAATAACTACCTTATGGCTATAATTAAAGCAGGTTTAACAAGTAGAATCATGGTATTTACATGCCTTAATCATATTTCTTTGTTTCTTTTATTATGTGTAAGCATGATAGATTATTTTCTGTTTTATTTTAATATATTTTTATTTATTTAAGAAATGAAGGGAGGTGAGAGTGATAGAAACATCAACTATAAGAAACAATCATTGGTTGGTTGCCTCCTGCAGGCCCCACACTGGGGAGGGAGCCCACAGCCTGGGAAATTGCCCTGACTGAAAATCAGCCGGGCTCCAGTTTCATAGATTAACGCTCTAAGCCACACCAGCCAGGATATTTTCTATTTTAAATTCTTTATTTTATCATTGTAACAACACATGTTATAAAACAAATAATAAATTTTGATATTTTGTGTGTTTTACTTATTGGTGCTAGACTCTGAAAGAAGCCCAAATGTCCACTGAAATAAAAAATTCAAGGTAGTTAGAAATTTAACCAGAGATAAGAGTGCCCAAATAAAACCTATTATAACCACCTTTTTTTCTTTGGTTTTAGTATGCTTCTAAAAACTATGTAATAAAAAATGTCGACATAAGAAGCAAACAATTTAAAATTGCAAAAGAGTAGCAAGTACTGTATAAACTTTAATTCTCTAATACAATTATGATTTCTATATAGGCTGGGTCAAAAGTAGGTTTATAGGTGTGCATAGATGAAACACAGAGTTTATACTTTTATTATTATTTATTAATTGTTGTATTATTTTTCATAGAAACAACTGTAGACCTACTTTTGCCCCATCCTGTGTATTGACAAACTAGAGGCCTGGTGCATGAAAATTTATGCACTGGACGGGGAGGTCCCTCAGCCCGGCCTGCTCCCTCTCACAGTCTGGAAGCCCTTAGGGGTGGGAGGCAACCTGGCGATCAGGAGAAGGTGACGACCATCACACCTCTGTTGCTGTCACAGCCAGCAGTGCAAGCCTCAGACATCCCTGGTTACCTGAGCCTCAGGTGGCCCTGGGTGGCTGGGCAGCTGCCATCCAATGCTTGCCTGCACCTCTGGCAGGCCCTGGGTGACTGAGGGGGCTAAGGAGACTGGGTGCACCATCTGGTGTCTGAGAACACTGCCATCTTTGAGGGCATGGCAGTAAATTAGAATATTCCCTTCTTATTGACTGTGGGGGCTGCCATTTTTGAGGTTGGGGCAGTCAGTTAGCATATTCCCTCCTTATTGGCTGTGTCCACCACCATCTTTGTAATGGTGTGAGGCTCAATTAGCATACTTCCTCTTTATTAGATAGGATATATAGAGCTGGGATGGATAAATGGATGGATGGATGGATAGATGATAGATAGATAGGTAGATAGATAGATAGATAGATAGATAGATAGATAGATAGATATAGATAGATAGATAGATAGATAGATAGATAGATTATAAAGGTGCCTGTATATGCATATAATTAAATATATTTATTTTTAGCATTTTTGAGTCATTTTGTATTTCCTGAATTTTGTCTTGGTAATATAAAAGAGGATAATAGAAAAAAACATAAGTAACTTTTACAAAAGAAATGGTAGATCAACTTGACAAATTTTAATCTAACTTTAACACTAGAAGCTAATATTCATCATACTGTGCATGCAATTTAAAGTGAAAATGAGAATCCATTTTTTTGAGCTATAGAGTGTTCAAAGTTTTGGTTATTTAAAGTAGCTTAGGTTTTTAATGTTGTATTAGGGAAGAGATTTTAAAGAAATATTTGCATTCATGTCAATTTTTAATTTAATTTTTGGGGGTTTTAATGCATTCCCTTAGGAAATATATAGGCTTTAATTTTCTCTCTCTCTCTTTTTAAAAATATATATATTTAATTGATTTTTTACAGAGAGGAAGGGAGAAGGATAGAGAGAAACATTGATTAGGTGCCTCTTGCACACCCTCTACTGGGGATATGTCAGAAACCAAGGTACATTCCCTTGACTGAAATCGAACCTGGGATCCTTCAGTGCACAGGCTGACACTCTATCCACTGAGCCAAATCGGTTAGGGCTTTCTCTCTTATATGCAAGTACTTATTAACAGAGGTTTGCCATTTCAGCCAATACTTTTACATGTTAAAATAACATACTCTCCTATACATAAACTTCTTTGTACATACTAGATTCATATATGTCTCTCCAATAATATCTTGAAATTAAAATGGTATTACTTATACAGTTATAGAATCCATATAGTTCATATTTTTAGTATTCATGTACATTCAGTTGGATTAACTAATAAATATTACCTTTATTTGATCAACAGAAATTACAGATTAACTGTTTAAACAGTTATTCAAAATTCTTGAAGGAATAATAAGTAGGCATAAACCATTGCAAAATAGGTTTTTCAAATATATAAATGCCATTCATAAATTAAGTTCATACAATCATTAACACTTTTCCTGCTGCATCTATTAATCTTATCATAAAATTGAATTCTTCAAGTTTTGTAAGCTACTTTGGGTAGCTGAATGTAATCATCTATATTAATAAAAGGGTAATAATGGTAATTAGACCAGATAGATCAGAGGTCTTCCAGATGTCCTTGTGGACAAAGCCATGGTAGCGGGAGCCGAGGCAGAGGTGGTTTGGGGTGATCAGGCAGGCAGGCAGAGGCAGTTAGAGGGTGATAAGCCCAGCAGGGGAGAGTGGTTAGGGCCATCAGTTGGGCAGGGGAGAGCAGTTAGGGGCAATTAGGCAGGCAGGATGAGGCAATTAGGGACAATGAGGCAAGTGGGGGGAACAATTAGAGGCAATCAGGGAGGCAGGTAGAGGCAGTTAGGGGCAATAAGGCAGGCAAGCAGAGGCTATTATGGATGATCAGGCAGGCAGGCACAGAAGTTAGGGTTGGTCAGGCAGGCAGGCAGAGGCGATTAAAGGTGATCAAGTGAGCAGGCAGAGTTGGTTAGGGACAATCAGGCAGGCAGGCGGTAAGAGGCAGTTAGAGTGATTAGACAGGCAAGGGAGAGTGGTTAGGGGCTATCAGGCAAGCAGGGGAGCAGTTAGAGGCAATCAAGCTGTGAGGGGAGCAGTTATGGGCAATTAGGCAGGCAAGCAGAGGCAGTTAGGGGTGATCAAGCAGGCAGGGGAGCAGTTAGAGGCATCAGGCCAGCAGGCAGAGGTAGTTAGGAGTGATCAGGCAGGAAGGCAGAGGTGTTAAGGGCCATCAGGCAGGCAGGCAGGCATGTGAGCAGTTAGGAGCCAGCTGTCACTGATTATGAGAGAGACATCTGACTACCAGTTTAGGCCCAATCCTTGCAGGTGCACATCCCTCAAGGTATCCTGGATTGGAGAGGGGTGCCAGCCAGGCTGAACAACCGCCCCCCCCCATATCACACCATGCACTAGGTTTCTAGTCTATATATATAAAATCCTAAGCAACCTTTATGACCAGATGACCAGAATGACTGCCAACCAGTCTCTGTAATGCACACTGACCATCAGAGTCAGACTTTCAATGCAGGAGCTTCCCCTTGGTGGTCAGTGCACTCCCACAACCAATTTACCACAGCCAGCCAACCTGCCATGGTTGGCCCCCTGGCTGGCCCTGATCTGACCCAATTGGGATGGGGTAAGATGTCCCAATCATCCTGATTGCCAGCCAGGCCAAGGGACCCCACCCTTGCATGAATTCATGCACCGGGCCTCTAGTAATGAATTTATTTGAGTGTCTTTAAACTATTCAGCCTTTGCAGTTATTCTAAACATCCTCACTTAGATTAATGAGTTTTGTTATGAATTTTAAAATAAGCTCTAATCAAATTAAATGGTGTTTCTATACTTTTCTAAGACTGATAGGGCAGCTTACTGAGGAGAGACTTTCTTTTATAATTGTATTCTATAATTTCTAGATGATATCTGGACCTATGGCAGGTATGCACTGATGAAATGTGTAGTTCTTTTAAAATTCAAAACACATTTCTATGCAAAACTGTTAGAAGACTCTGAATGGAAGTTTATTTCCTTAGCCTTGTAAGGAACCTGACTCAGACCAACAAGCTGTATCATTTTTAACACTGAGACATTAGGTGAATTCAAAAGTCAGGAAAAATAAAAGAAAGACAAGGGTTTTCTTGTCACTTGACCACTGTGAAAAAGTAGATTTTACAAAAAAACACACAAAAAAACACCCACATATTTTGCTTCCAGATTGTTACTCTAAGTTAAAATGTTTTGTTTTCTTCTTAGTTTATAAATGGTTACTGGACGTTACAGGGATTTATGCAGCAAAATAATAATAATAATAATAGCAGTTATTATTATTATTATTATTATTATTATTATTATTATTTTGAAGTTTGGATCAGGCACTGACTGGCTATTTAATCTTATTCTAGACAATTAACCTGTTACCTTCAGAATCAAAGGATTTACAACATCAAGAACAAAAATCTGTTATGAAGCTGTTACATGAACACCCTGAGATTAATACATATGAAAACACTTTATAAGGGCAATAATAGATTTGGGATGATTATTAACATGAACAGTGAAAAGATAAGCATATTATTTCTATTTTGTTACTTTTGAACCTGTTTCATTTCTTCCTCATGAACTTTACATTCTGCTCATCCATATCTTTTACTTTTTTAATTTTTATAGTTTAAAATATTACAAATAGTAGTACATATGTCTCTTTTTTCTCCCACTGACCTCCCCATGGCCACCCTCACCCCCTGCCTACCACAGGCCCTCACATCTACATCCCCCCTCCATGTCTATGTCCATTGGTTATACTTACAAGTACACAAGTCCTTCAGTCTCTTAACCTGCCCCGACCTTCCCATGCCTTCCTGTTGTAGGTTGACAGTCTGTTTGATGTTTCTTTGTATCTATTTTGTTCCCTCGTTTATGATGTTCATGATATTCCACAAATGAGTGAGATCTTGTGATATTTATATTTCTCTGACTGACTTAATATCTTTTAGTTTAGTATTCTTTCCAAACATGCTGCTCCACCTGATATTTGAAATAGTCTTTTCCACATGCCTGGATTGCCCTTTTTCTATGATCTCTGTTCAATAAAGTAGTTTTTATCCTTCCAGATAAGAAGAACTAGTCTACATTTCACACTCCCACCCTTTTGTTGTTGTTATTAATCCTCACCCAAGGATATTTTTCCATTGATTCTTAGAGGATGGAGAGACAGGGAGACAGAAATATAGATGAGAGAGAGACACATTGGTTGCCTCCCTGGCACATCCCAGGGCCAGGTGCCAGGGATTGAGTCTGCAATTTAGGTATGTGCCTTTGAATGGAATCAAACTTGGGACCCTTATGTCTGCTGCAGGTGGACACTCTATCCACTGAGAAAAACTGGCTAGGACCACTCACACTTTCTTTACCTTCCTCATTATTTGGAACAACCATCCCCCCCTTTTTTTTGCCTTTTATGAAGGTTCTTCCATTCTTCTAATTAATTTTAACATTCCGTGTCTGAATCCCCTGTGTCCCCAGAGCAGTCTGAGTCAGCATAATGGACATCAGTAGGGAGCTTGTTAGAAATGCATTATACTAGGCACTGGTAAACCCAGATTTCTGGGTGATTCTTGTGGATATTGCAATTTGAGAAGCCCCCAGCTAATTAATTTTAAGCAACATGGGAATGGAGAGAAGATGAAGTCAGAGCTTCTCTCTCTTGCCTTTGTACCCTCCACACAGCTCTGCATCATCCAGTATAGTGGTACCTCGAGATACGAGTTTAATTCATTCTGTAACCTTAAGGCGTTGGAAACTATGAGATGCTCGAGTCGCTGTAAACTGGTGTGTCGTGTGCAGCTGGCTGATCCACGCAATTACTCCTATCTCAAATGTTGCTCATATTTCAAAGCAAAAATCACTCGCTTGATGGCTTGTATCTCAAAAATCTCATATGTTAGGGCACTCGTATCTTGAGGTACCACTGTACTTTGCACATACACTGAGTTGCACATATTATGATCTCTGAATGCATAATAATCTGACCATTCAGTGTATTTCCTATCTAATAAAAGAGTAATATGCAAATTGACTGTACCTCCACTATACCCACAAGCCATGCCCACCAACCAATCAGGAGTGAGCATACAAATTAACCCAACCAAGAGGGCTACAGCCACAGAGAGAGCAAGAGAGAGGCTTGGGTTGACCCCAGCAATGGAGAAAGCCAAGCTTTCCACACACCCTCACTGGCCCAGGCCTCCACTTAAGGCAACAAAGTTTCAATGGCTGCCGCCACTCCAGGGAGCAAGTAGAAGGCTTGGCTCTGCTCCAGGCTACAAAGTTTCAATTGAAGAAGATAAATAAATCCCAGATACCAGGGCCTCTGCATGGGTCACCAGGGGGTGTGGCCAGCCTGCAAACCATCACAGGCCCCTCTCCCAAGCCATCCCACACCTCAAGGGAATACCCACCCTGATCTGGGACACCCTTTAGGGCAAACCAGCTGGCCCCCACTCGTGCAGCAGGCCTCTGTCCTATCTAATAAAAGAGTAATATGCAGATTGACCATCACTCCAACATACAAGGACTTCCCCCATGTGGTCAAAAGATCCTGCATCATGTGGACACAAGATGACCACCATAAGATGGACAGCAGGGAAGGGCAGTTGGGAGGGACCAGCCCTACAAGGAAGGCAGTTGGTGGTGACCAAGCCTGCAAGGTATGGCAGTTAGGGGTGACCAGGCTCACAGGGGAGGGCAGTTAGGGGCAAACAGACTGGCAAGGGAACAGTTAGACATCAATCAGACTGTCAGCAGAGTGGTTAGGGGGTGATCAAGCTGGCAGAAAGAAGCAGTTAGGGGCAATCAGGAAGACAGGCAGGTGAGCAGTTGGAAGCCAGCTGTCCTGGATTGTGAGAGGGATGTACGACTGCCAGTTTAGGCCCATTCCAGGTGGGACCGGGCCTAAACAGGCAGTCAGACATCCTCAAGGAATCTCAGATTGGAGAGGGAGCAGGCTGGGCTGAAGGACACACAACCCCATGCACAAATTTTGTGCACCGGGCCTCTAGTCCTACATAATAAAATGCTAATGTGCCAATTGTCACCTCAATCAGGAGTTTGACCAGCAGGCAGGCCAGCCAACCGCCTATGTTCATTGACCCTGGCGAGGGTAGCCAGACCCCACTCATGCATGAATTTATGCACCGGGCCTCTAATATATATCCTGAGTGGGCAGGTTATTATGTGTTCAGAGATCATAATAATCTGGCTACTCAGTGTAAATACTAGTAGGTGCTCAGTAAATGGGTGTTGAGTTGAATTGAAATTTATTTTTAATATTTTGAAGTAAGAAAAATGTTGTTTTAGAAAATTCAGTATTAGAAAAAGCTGTTTTAAAGTTAGAGCAAAAAGAAAACTGTTCATTATTGATGCTACTCATGTCAACTAATCAATATATCTTGATCATCAACTACTACTGTACTTTCTCATGCATAAAATATTAGTATAGATCTTTGATTGTATAAAAAGAAGGTCTTTAGTCTAACCTTCACCTTCAAAGAGTTCATTTAGATAACTGAATCAAAATGTGGTTGCTTTGTCATTCTTCTAAATATTTAATATATGCTATTAGAAGTCATGACAGAACTTTAAGGCATTGTGCATCCAAGTATTACTGGTAAATATCAAGATGTGATTTTATTAAATTATTTAAACAGATCAATTTATCACTTGCCTTGTGTGTGTATGTGTGTTTTTTTAATAAAATGTTGAACAAACCCAGAAGCAATACCTTTTCATATATAATTACTAGTAAAGTAAGATTATATCATACTTAAGATATTTTTTCTGGTGTATGATTTTAAGTCAATAGTGGTATTTTCCCCTTACATACTTACCAATTTCTGTGTGTGTAGAATTCCATAAAAAATGTAAGAGAATTAGGAATACCATTTATCTGCCTCTACTCTCTGTGAATGCTAGTTGTTCTGAATTTAATTGAAGCCCATCTTTTAATTGTAGGTGGTTTGTGTCCATTGCCTAGAAAGTTGCAAGTCTGCTTATCCCTTCGATCAGCTGATATGTGCTTAGGGAACAGAAACTAATTTTAACATTAGCCAAGCAAAATGTAATTAGACCAGCTAATCTGATAAAAAAAATTCCCCCGGCAAAATCCTTTTTTAAAAATATAATGCTATTTTAATGGAAATGGCCTTTTTATGAAATGCAAGTGACAAAGACTTGAATAATGCCTGTGAGCTTTTTACTGAATTTTGTGTTCACTAATTTGTTAATGAAGGAGAATATGGGGCACTTCATTCCTAAATTTTAGATATGGAATCGATTTTTAAAGAGGATTGCTATTCTTTTGTTCTTGTTGTTGTTAATCCTCACCCAAGAAAATTGTTTTTTAGAGAGAGTAGAAGGGAGGGGGAGAGACAAAGAGAGAAACATCAATGTGCGAGAAAGAAATATTGATTGGATGCCTCTCATAGGTGCTGGGGGATTGAGCCTGCAACCCGGGTACATGCCCTTGATCAGAATCAAATCCAATACCTATCAGTCTGAAGGCTGAAGCTCTAATCACTGAGACAAACCAGCTAGGGCTAAAGTAGAATTTTTAATATAAATGTTCACTTTTACTTAGAATAACAAACCTAGATCCTAATTGATCCTCTAAAATGGCTGTGTGTATGTGTATGGTTGTGTGTGTTTGATGACAACCATATGTAGAAGAGCTTTGGGAATTGTGCCATGTTTTTAATGTTTGTCCTCACTGCTCCTTCCCATTAAGTAGTTTTACTATATTCACATATTTTTGCAACTGTCATCAAAATTGATTTTAGAAGATTTCATTACCCCCTCTCAAAAAGAGAAGTGCCATAAACATTAGTAGTCTTTCTTCATTTCCCCCCAGCTTTCATCCCCTGGCAGTTATTAATCTACTTTCTGTCTAATAGATTTGCCTGACTTTCCATCGAAATGGTATCATGTAGTATGTGGTCTTTTATGACTATCTTGTGACTAATTTATTTCATTTAGCATGGTGTTTTCCAGGTTTACCCATGATATGGCATGTATCTATTTTATTATTTTTAATACCGAATGATAGTGTATTGTCATTGGTATATTTAATTTATCCATTCATCATAAGCTGGTCATTTGGGTATTTCCACTTTCTGGCTATCTACACTAATAAAAGAGAAATATGCAGGTTGACTGTACCTCTGCAATGCCCGCAAGCCAATCAGGAGTGAGTATGCAAATTAATTCAACAACTATGGAGGGTTAATTTGCATACACAGGTGCAAAGTGGCCAGGCAGGGCAGGACATCTGCTATGAGGGGGAGGTTGGGGGGCAGAGGGAACTACAGGAGCAGCATTCTGGCCAGAGCAAACACTGAAGGCTCCAGCCAGAGCAAACACTATGGCCAGAGCAAAGATCGAAGGCAGTACCCAGAGCGAAGGCCTGTCTGAGGAAAACTGGTGACGCCAGCCAGGGAAGGAAGGCCTATTGCACAAATCTTCGTGCAACGGGCCTCTAGTTATGAATAAAGCTGTTATGAACATCTGTGTGCCAGTTTTTTGGTGAACATATGTTTTCTTTTCTTTTCTTTTAGTAAATATCTTGGAGTGGAATTACTAAGTCTTAACTCTGTTGAGTTGTTTGAGGAACTGCCAGACTGTTTTCCAAAATATTTTATCATTTTATATTCTTTATTTCTCCACATCCTCTCCAACACTTGTAGTTATTTTTATTTTCTGTACAGATAAATAGTAGTATAAAGTGCTATTTCATTGTGATTTTAATTTGCATTTCCCTTGTGGTTAATGACCTTTTAATATGTTTATTGTAAATTTGTATACATTTGTAAAAATATATTAATATTCTTTGCCCAATTGTTAATTGAATTACCTTTTTATTGAGTTTTAAGAGTTTTGGATACTTATATATAATCTGAATGCAAGTCTATTATTAGGCTCATGATTTTCAAATATTTTCTCCTGCTCTTTAGGATGTCTTTTCACTTTCTTGATGATATCTTTTGAAGCACAAAAATTTAAATTTAAATGAAGTCAAATTTATCTATTTTTTTCTTTATGGTGTCATATTTGAGAATGCTTAGCTTGATTTAAGGTCAATAGAAATTGCTTCCTATATTTTCTAACAATTTTATTATTTAAGCTCTAACATTTACTTTTATTATATTCTTATTAACTTTAGTATGTGGTGTGAGAAAGAGGTTAAACTTTATTCTTTTGAATATGAATATCCAGTTTGCCAACAACATTTGTTGAAACAAATTTTCTTTCTCTATTTAAGTATGTTGACTTCCTTGTTAAAGTCAATTGACTAAAACTGTGAAGGCTTATTTCTGTACTTCCAATTCTATTCCACTGATCTATATACTTACCCTTATGCCACAACCATGCAGTCCTAATTTATAAAGTTTGTAGTTCTGTAGTAAATTTTGAAATCAGGAAATATGAATCTTTGTCTTTTCTTCAAGATTGTTTTAGCTATTCTGGGTTCCATGAATTTTCATATTTTCATATGAATTTAGTATCAGCTTGTCATTTGAACAAAGTCAGCTTAGACTTTCATGGAGATTATACTGAAACTTTAAATAATTTGAGAAGTAATAACATCTTAACAGCCTTAAAAGTTTCAATTTATAAACATGGGGTGTCGCCAAGACTGGTTTTGATCAGTGGATAGAGCGCTGGCTTGCGGACTGAAAGGTCCCAGGTTCGATTCCGGTTGGGGGCATGTACCTTGCTTGCGGGCACATCTCCACTGTGGGGCATGCAGGAGGCGGCTGATGGATGTCTCTCTCTCATCGATATTTCTGACTTTCTTTCTCTCTCCTTTCCTCTCTGTAAAAAATCAATAAAATATTAAAAAAACTTAAAAAATAAAAAAATAAAAATATGGGGTGTCTTTCCATTTATTTAGATGTTTAATTTATTTTAATAATTTTTGTTGTTTTCATACAAAAAGTTTGCACTAGTTTTGGTAAAAGTTGTTCTCAAGTGTTTTGTTATTGATTTTTGAAACATTCAATGTATATGCTCCATCTTTGCTGAGCGCATTTTTTATTTCTTTTTTTTAATTGTGGTAAAGGTCTAGTCACAACAAATTTTTAAGTATACAATCCAACTGAGGAACTGCCAGACTGTTTTCCAGTTATTTTTAACTATAAGAATAATGTTGTGCAGATCTCCAGAACTTAATCTTGTGTAACTGAATCTTTCTACACATTGAATAACAACTCAACATTTCCCTCTCATACCAGCCCCTAAAAACCACCATTCCATTCTCTGCTGTTATGTGTTTGACTAACTTAGATGCTTCATGTAAGTAGAATCATGCAATATCTTTGGTGACTGGTTTATTTCACGTAACATGCTGTCCTCAAGGTTCATCCATGTTGCAGCATGTATCAGAATTTTCTTCCTTGTTAAGGTTGAGAAATATTCCATTTTATCAATATAATATATTTTATCCATCCCTCTGTTGATATACATTTTAGTTATTTTCATATCTTGGCTATTGTGAATAATCCTGCAATGAATATGGAAAAGCAAATATCTCTTAGAGAACTTAATTTCTATTATCCTGAACAAATACTCTGAAGTGAGATTGCTGGATCATGGGGTTATTTCTGCTTTTATTTTTTTGAAATGACTCTATACTGGTTTTCATAGTGGCTGGTCCATTCCACACTCCTGTCAACAGTACTCAGTGGTTTTGTTCCAGTTTCTCCATGTCTTTGCCAGCACTCGTTATTCTTAAAAAAAAATTTATAATAGCTATTCTGAAAGTGTGAGGTAATATCTCAGTGTAGTTTTAATTTGTATTTCCCTGACGATTAGTGATATTGAAAAATCAATGTAATCCCTATCAAAATCTCCATGACACTTTTTGTAGAAGTAGAAAACTATAATTTATTACAGATTTATACTTAATTCAGTTAGAAACAATACTGTTATAGCTGCATTTTATGTTTTGCTGCATTTTATGTTATTACTGTCATATATGTATACTGGTGGCCCAGTGCATGAAATTCGTGCATGGGGCGGGGGTGTGTGTTCTTCAGCCCCACATGCACTCTCTCCAAACTGGGACCCCTCGAAGGATGTCTTATTGCGGGTTTACAGGGATCAGGCCTAAACTGGAAGTCAGACATCCCTCTCACAATCCAACACTGCTGGCTCTAGCTGCTCACCTGTCTGCCTGCCTATCTGATTGCCTCTAACCACTCTGCCTGCTGGCCTGCTGGCCCCCAACTGGCTTGTGTGCCAGCCTACTCACCCCTAACTGTCCCCCCTGATGGCCTTCTCACTCCAAACTGCCCCCTACCCTGCTGTCCTGATCATCTCCAACTGTCCTCCACTGACAGCCTGCTCACCTCCAACTGGCTCCCCTGCTGATCTGCTTACCCCCAACAGCCCCTGCCCTCCCATGCTGGCCTGATCACCCTCCGGTGACCCAAGGTCCAGCCCCTTTTTTTGTGTGTGATTTTTTTTCTTTCAGTGCCTTCTGGAAGCAAGTATCTAGGAGTAATTTATCTTCTATAATTGAAACTTTGTAACCTGGAGCAGAGGCCAGGGCTGGCCATGGTGGGCAGGAAGCTTGACTTCCTCCATTGCCAGGGGATCCCAAGCCTCTTGCTTGCTCCAGCTCCATGGCTAGCCACCATCTTGGTTGGGTTAATTTGTATACTCGCTCCTGATTGGCTGGTAGGCATGGTGGTGGGCATAGTGATGGTTAACTTGCATGTTTCTCTTTTATAAGTGTAGATATATATAAGCATATATATATTACAAGCCCAACAATAGGCTGTTATGATTATTACTCTGTATAATTGTTAGCCTTTCGAGATGATGAAAGTATTTATGGTTTTGTTATATTAACTTTTTTTATCTCACATTTCTTATTTGTTTTTGTGGATTCAAATTACCAATCCTGTGATTTCCCTGGGATGATAATAGTTTAGCAGGGGCCTCTTTTTAAAAAATATCTATTTTTATTGATATTAGAGAGGGATAAAGAGGGAGAGAGAGATAGAAACATCAATGATTGGCTGCCTTCTACATACACCCCTCTCCCCCAGGGATTGAGCCAGCAACCAAGGCATGTGCCCTTGACTGGAATCAAACCTGGGACTTTTCAGTCTGCAGGCCAGTGCTCTATCTACTGAACCTAACTGGCTAATGCAGCAGGGGCCTCTTTGGCTATCTCTTTCACCAGCTAATAGGTCTGCCTAACACACGCAGATCTTAGGCTCCAATGATTGCAGGTATAATTTTGAAGCTGGTCTCTTCTTATTCTGAGAAAACCTTTTTTTTTCAGTTTCTTTGCCTTTATTCTTTTTTTTAAAATGTTTAATTTCTCTATTGATTAAGGTATTACATATGTGCCCTTATCCCTTACTTTCCCCCCATTGCCCTGCTCATGCCCTCACCTCCTTGGTGTCTATGTCCATGGGTTGAGCTTATATGCATGCATACAAGTCAGTTGCTTGGTCTCTCCCCCTACCTCCCACCCTTTCCTACCTTCCCTCTGAGGTTTGACAATCTGATCGATGCTTTCCTATCTCTGGATCTGTTTTTGTTCATCAGTTTATGTTGTTCATTATATTCCACAAATGAGATCATGTAATATTTAACTTTCTCTGACTGACTTATTTCGTGTAGCATAACCCTCTCCAATTTCATGCTATTGCAAATAATATGAGTTTGTTCCTATTTACCCCAGCATACTATTCCATTGTGTAGCTATACCACAGTTTTCTAATCCACTCATCTGCTGATGGGCACTTAGGCTGTTTCCAAATCTTAGCTATAGTAAATTTTATTGCTATGAACATAGGGGTGCAATTATCCTTTCTGTCTGGTGTTTCTTTTTTCTTGGGATATAATCCTAGAAGTGGCATGTTTGGGTTAAGTGGGAGTTCCATTTTTATATTTTTGAGGAAACTCCATATTGTTCTCCACAGTGGCTGCACCAGTTTGTATTCCCATCAGCAGTGCACGAGGGTTCCTTTTTCTCCACATCCTTGCCTACACTTGTCATTGTTGGTTTGATAGCCATTCTGATAGGTGTGAGATGGTACTTCATTGTTATTGTTGTTTTTATTTGCATCTCTCAGATGATTAGTGGCTTTAAGCATGTTTTCATATGTCTCTTGCCTTCTTTATGTCCTCTTTCAAAAAGTATCTATTTAGGTCCAGTGCTCATTTTTTGAGTGGGTTGTTTATCTTCTTTTAAGTTGTACGAGTTCCCTGTAGATGTTGGAGATTAAACCCTTATTGGAGATAACATTGGCAAATATATTCTCCCATGCAGTGGGCTTTCTTGTTTTGTTGATGGTTTCTTTTGCTGTGCAGAAGCTTTTTATGTTGATGTAGTCCCATTTTGTTTATTTTTTTTTTTCTTTAGTTTCCATTGCCTTAGGAGCTGCATCAGTGAAGATATTGATTTGGCATATGTCTGAGATTTTGCTGCCTGTGGGTTTCTCTAAGATATTTATTGTTTCCCATCTTCTATTTAAGTACTTTATCCATTTTGAGTTTATTTTTGTGTATGGTATAAGTTGGTGGTCTAGCTTCATTTTTTTCTTTGCTTGAATCTGTCCAATTTTTCCAACATCATTTATTAAAGAGACTGTCTTACTCCATTGTATGCTCTTGCCTCCTTTGTCAAATTGAGCATAGTGGTTTGGGTCAATTTCTGGGTTTTCTATTCTATTCCATTGCTGAGAACAGCTTTTAACTTTTGTTTTCCCTTGCGCTCTCTAATAAATTATTTGGCTGATGGTTTAGTTTGTTCCTTGCCACTATATGCTCTTTGTTTTTTAGAGCATCCATTATGTTTGAAATTCCCTACACTCTGATCAAAATAAATTCAATTTCTTTGGGAAAGCTCCAGATCTCTCTGTAACTATGGTCTACCACTCCCAACAGGAAAAAAAAATCTCTGAATAAATACTTAAGTACTAGGAGTAAGTAAAGTGGCCTGCTCCTTTTGGAGTGTTATTCTTTCTTTACAAGCAGGTGCAATGTGGGATAGTAGCATTTGATCTTGCTTACCTTTGTCAGCATAGAATATCACCCTTCCAAGTGAGCTGGATGGATCAAGGACAATTGAGTTACATTGGTCTTGGCCTGTCATAAATACTCTGTATTATGAATAGTGATTGGTGGGAACAGTGAATCCGTGCCTTCTTAGCCATACTTACCTGGAATTCAGTCTCTACAATGCAGACCAGGTGGATGGTGATGAATGCTACTGACCTGGCCTTCTTGTAGCCTTGGGATGAGAGAAGGAGAGGGAGCCTTGTCTTTTTATCCCCATCCACTTTCAATGGAGCTTCAATCACACTGAGGTGGGGAGAGGGAAGGGAGAAAGCAGGTGTTGCTCAAGTGCAACAGACTCTTGCTGTTTATATAGGCTGTTTATATAGAGATTTAGTAAATTTTCTTATAAATATTTTTTTCTGTGTACCCATAGTAAAATTTTCATGAGGTTTTAAACGTTTGCATTTTATAATTTTCACCTCTTGTGGTTGTCTTGCTGGAGTGAGGCTTGGAGAACTCCTCATGGTGCCATTCTAGAAGTTTCCTGTTACCTGGGTCTTCTTACATAGGATTCCATGTAAAAATCACTGAGGTGCTGAGGGTATCACGAACAGAAAATATTTGGGAGACTTTATACTGGTACAAATTATTAAACTTACCTGTGTCCCAAAATTTACATCTACAAAATAGAGATAATTACATACACCTCAATCATTTTAGGATTTAAAGGAAATGCATCTATAAATATTTCTGACACATAAGAAACCAATAATAAAATTTACCATTTTTATACTTATATCTTATGTGTATACTATATTTTAAAATGATACGTAAAATACTGTAATTATTATTATAGCTTTTAAATATATATATATATTTAAATATTTTGGCCCATTTTGTTCCTTAATTCAATCTAATAGGAGTGATCGATATAGAGTATTCTGTTTCTAGAGACAAAAGTGAACTCATGCTTTTCATGAAATTTATCAAATAGATTGTAAGTAGAAACCAGTAAAATACATAAGAGCCAATACCTCTACATCCTTTTAAGTATGTGATATGCAAATTTACCATTACCCACAAGATGGCCACCCCTTTGCAATCAAAGATGGCTGCCCCAAGTGAACACAAGATGGCCATCACAAGATGGCTGGCAGGGGAAGTCATTTGGGAGTTATCAGGCCTGTGGGGAGGCAGTTGAGGGTGACCAGACCAGCAGGGGAGGATAGTTGGGTGGGGGGCAGGCCTGCAGTGGAGGGCAGTTGAGGAGGACCAGCCTGCAGGGGAAAGCAGTTGGGGGAACCAGGCCTGCAAAGGAAGGCAGTTAGGGGTGACAAGGCCAGCAGGGAAAGGACATTGCGGGGGGTGGGGGAGGCAGGCCTACAGGGAAAGGCAGTAGGGGGTGCCCAGGCCAGAAGGGAAGGGCAGTTAGGGGTGACCAGGCCTGCAGGGGAGGGCATCAGGAGGTAACCATATCAGCATGGAAAGACTATTAGGGGCAATCAGACTGGCAAGGGAGGTCAGTTAGAGGTTACTGGGCCAGCAGGGGAGGGAAAAGTCAGGCCATCAGAGGAAGGCCATTAAGGGTGAGATCAGGCTGGAGGGGAGGGCAGTTCAGGGCAACTAGGCTGGCAGGGGAGTATAGTTGAGGGTGATATCAGGCCAGCAGGGGAGGGCAGTTGAGGCAATCAGTCTGGGAGGCAAGTGAGTGGTTAGGAGTCAACAGTCCACAGGGATTAGGCCTAAATCGGCAGTTGAACAGCCCTCAAGAGATTGCCAATTGGACAAGGTGCAGGCTGGGCTGAGGGACACCCCCCTCTGTGCATGAATTTTGTGTACTGGGCCGCTAGTGGGAAATAATGGCCCAATATGGCCCTTGGAACCATCAGATCTTCACATCTGGTCATTACTCACCAGAATTATCATGGCCTTGATATTATTGCCTAATGTGGGTACATTTAGAACTGAAAGCCAAAGCCCATGCAACTTGAATATATGAAAGCTTGTTGTTTTACTGCTTCTCAGCTTCTTAATTTATGTCCAATTTTCAAATATTTTTACTTAGTAGGAGTCTATCAGGTCCTGAGTCATTCTTAAAATGAATTTTATCTGGAAGCTCCAATAATATTTTCTTAAATATTCTTTAAAAAAATGAATTGCCCCCCTTTTAGTCTTTATTTCACTACTAAAAAATGTTCCAATTCTAGCATTCATCATGTATACCCAGAATACTATTGCAATTTATATTTCTAACTGGCAAAAGTATGGATAAACAATGCAATTAAGATTATGTTGGAAATATGAGTGGGACATGATGTCTTTGAATTGTCTTGTAGTACTATAAAAACAAATAGTTCCTATTTAAAATTAGGGAGTAAAATTGAAACAGTAAGATCTTCTCCTAGTCAGGAATCATTTATCTAAAGAAAGAGGAACCCACAGCCACTGAAAGGGGTTCATTAGAAGTATCCTAACAATAGCTTAGAATCCATTTGCTAGTAACATGATTGGGCCTCATGGGGTCTAGAAAACAACAGTTTCTTCTCTCTGTCTTTAGGGGCATGTATTCTCTCTCTGTCTCTTCTCTATTCTCTCCTCCCCTCCCCTCCCCTGTCCTCCCCTCCCCTGTCCTCCCCTCCCCTCTCCTTTCCTTCTCCTCCTTCTCCTCCTCC
>PVJN01036830.1:0-21276 GCA_004026805.1 Lasiurus borealis | reverse complement strand
ACAAAAGGCAGTCAGTGCCTGCCTCTGCTCAGAAGACATGCAGAGATGTGAGGGACAATGAGACATTGTCTCCCAACAGTGCTCAGCATGCCAAAGGATCTGATAGCATGAGGTAGATGATATTAGCATCATTCTCACTTAAGGGGTTGCCCAATTGGAATGCAGTCAGGATTTGAATCTCACTATCCTTACCTTAAAGCTCTCATTCTCCACCACCGTGTATATGTCTTACCTGGACCTCAGGAAGGTAGTATGATTTTTCCAATTTCACACCAAAGAACATTAAAGCACAGAGATCACTTTCGTGGCTTTGTAAGTAGTCCTAATCCCACATGCTGTAGCCTCCTAATCTAATACTCCTTCTACCATAACTAATTTCTTCATCACCTAAAAACAGCTAGAGCCACAGGTGGCAGTTAGAAGTTCTGTTATCTACAAATAACCAATGTCAAAGCAATGATATCTGGAGCACAAACATCTACATAGGGAAAGATCAAAGAGCTATAACGTTAGCAGTGTCATTCGAGCTTTGAAACTGTTATAAAAATGTGTTAACAATGAAGTAAAATTCTTTTAAAAATTAATCCAACTTGCTATATCTAAAAGTTATGTAAACTAGGGAAATAGTTTCAAATCCCTGAAGAACAAAACGTGCATTTATTCCAGCTTTGGAATATCTAAGGTCAAAGGTACAGCTTTAAAAACCTGAATAACAGTCATCTAAGTACTGAACACATTCATCAAGTGTTTTTTCTTCTGGGGACAAAAGTGCAAGAGCCCTCTGAAGTTAAAGTGTTACTTGTACTGCATTCCTTCAAAGCAATGTGCCAACCACAGTCACAGTAATTTGAATTAATTAATTTATTTTAGATTACTATTCTTGGCCAGGGCCAGATGGACTTTGCCTTACCTTTTTCCTAAAGGGGTAATACTTTCCATGCATCACAGTAATTGGATTAAGTAGCTAACAAAAAATAAATAAAAACAGACGGATAGATACAGAGAACAGACTGACAGCTGTCGGAGTGGAGAGGGGTTGGAGAGCTGGGTGAAAAAGGTAAAAAGGATTAAGCAAAGACAAAATAAAAAACACCTCAAGGACATAGATGATAATATAGTGATTACCAGGGGAAAAGGGGGGTGGAGAAAGGTAGCAGAGGGTAAAGAGGAGACAAATGGGGCAGAAGGAGAGTTGGCTTAGGGTGGTGAACATACAATACAATATGCAAATTATGTATTATAGAATTGTATACCTGAAACCTATATAATTTTATTAACAAATGCCACCCCAATAAATTCAAAAAAAGTAAAAACAAACAAACAAATAATAAATAAATAAAAGTTTAAAGAATAAAAAAGGATATCTGAGGAGAGGGACTGTCATTAGAAGCTTGACTCCACCCCTTTATCAGCTGGTAAAGAGGATGGTGTTGATTACAGACTCACCTCATGTGGTTTTCAGAAGGCTGAGATACCCCAGGAGTCCTCAGAAGGGCACCTGGCAAGGGGTAAGCCTTAGCTATGTGGAACTTGCTAACAGAGGAGAGGCATACCCACAGGGACTGAGGAGTGTTTGCTGAATTAAATGAATGTCATTTCAAAAATTCTGTGAAAGTACTGGGGCCTTCACAGCCCTTCAGATTAATTCCATTCTGATTATGGAAAAGCCCGTGTTTACACTGTAGCAATTTGGGGACCAGGGAAATACACCCAAAAAGACATTATATACCTCTCCTACTGCAGGCTTTTTCCTCCAAGAAAAACAGTGTAAGGCCTATGGAGCCTGCCTATATAAATATTTGCTTATTCTTGAGAAAGAAGCCATGGAAATTTACCTGTATTGCAAATCAAAAATCTAATCTAGTTTCATAGTTAATTTAAATGCTTACTTGCAGGACAGTAGTTGATGTTTTATAGATACATTAAATGACAATTTTATTAAGTTGGTATTTTTATTCATGTGGAAGAGAGAGGGAGTAATGGAAAAGCCTCTGCCTGAATTTTCATTAAATAAATACAGGATATAAAGAGCACAGTAAAGTAATGCATTTGGGAAGAAATTGAGTCTGGCATTATTGCATACCATATCCCAAATTACAAAAGAGTGAGGAAGAGCATGGATTCCGGTGCCAAATAGCCTACACAAATATCCCAGCTACATCACTACGTGGTGAGTGAATTTGGTCAAGTGCTTACCTTGTGCTTCATTTCCTCATCTGTAAAATGGGGATGAAATGGTATTTACAACAGGGTTAATATGAAACTAGAAGAAGATATACCTGAAAGCATAAGAACTGGCTGAGCCCTGGGTAAGCACTCCATCAATGATAGCCATTTCTATTACTATTACAATTAGAATGTCCATCTGCTGACAATCATAAACACCAGACAATAAAAATGAAATAGAAGCAGATTGCATCTCACTCTAATAGAACATAAGTAAATTCTCCAGGGCACCTGGAAAGATATAATTGCTACAGTGAAACACTGAGTTCTAGAAAATCTAGGATCAGTTCTCATCACCTTATTTTAATGATGAAATTTGAAGACTCAAATACATTTTAACAAAAGCAATGCTAAATCCATTTAAATGCTGTCACAGCATTTTATTTTTTTATTAAAAAAAACCTCAAATTATCTTTTCTTTATACTTGACTTCAGCTAATATTTGATATAGTCAATAGGGATTCCTGGCACAAATTTAGCATCTAGTTGCTTCTCACTACAAAAGGGTTAAAAGTTACCTCACTAGCCAAAGGCACACTAGTTATTTAGAAGTATAGCCACATCTTTAGCCCTGATGGACATACTTTGTGAACTGACAACACAGTCTTACTGTTGTGAGGGATTTTACATTTTATGAATCCGAGACAGAAAGACTGGATCAAGGTAGCTGTGTAGGTAAATGCAGTACTCACATCTTCCTACAAACACATCAAAATTACAACTAAACCACAAAACAACCATCATTCAGAACACCTTAAACATGGATGAATGGTACCAGAGAATCCTACCTAATAAAAGAGTAATATGCAAATTAATCATCACTCCACTACACCCACAAGCCATGCCCACCAGCCAATTAGAAGCAAGTATGCAAATTAACCCACTAAGATGGCTGCAGCCATGGAGCAAGCAGGAGGCTTGGGTTTTCCCCGGCGATGGAGGGAGCCAAGCTTTCCGCACACCCTGGATGGCCCAGTCCTCCTCCACTCAAGGCTACAAAGTTTCAATTATAGAAGATACATAAATTCCAGATACCAGGGCCTCTGCTTGGGTCGCCGGGGGGCATGGCCACACTGCAAACCACCACAGGCCCCTCGCCCAGGCCGCCCCATGCCCCAAGGGAACCCCCACCCTGATCCAGGACACCATTCTGGGAAAACCAGCTGGCCCCCACTATGCACCAGGCCTCTATCCTATCTAATAAAAGAATAATATGCAAATTGACCATCACTACAACACACAAGATGGCCACCACAAGATGGCCACCAGGGGAGGGCAGTTGGTAGAAACTAGGCCTGGAAGGGAGGGCAGTTGGGGGAGACCAGGCCAGCAGTGGGGAGGAGAGAGGGACCCAGGCCTGCAGGGGAGAGCAATTGGGAGGACCAGGACTACAGGGGGAGGGCAGTTAGGGGTGACCAGGCCTGCAGGGGAGGGCAGTTAGGGTTAACCAGGCCTGCAGGGGAGGAAAGTTAGGGGCAAACAGGCTGGCAGGGGAGCAGTTAGGTATCAATCAGGCTGACAGGGGAGTGGTTAGGAGGTGACCAGGCTGGTAGGCAAAAGCGGTTAGGGGCAATCAGGAAGGCAAGCAGATGAGCAGTTGGGAATCAGCAGTCCTGAATTGTGAGAGGGATGTCAAACCCTCAAAGGGTCCCAGATTGGAGAGAGTGCAGGCTGTGCTGAGGAACACACACCCCATGCACAAATTGTATGCACCAGGCCTCTAGTTAAAGAATAAAGCACATTGAGTTTGGTAAGAGGAGCAGAGGCATGTAACAGGTTGTTCCTACAACCAAGTGTGGCTTTTTTTTTTTAATCAGGAGGGCTATCTTGGCTGTGGAGATGTCCCATGAGGAACAAGACCCTCCAATGCTAAGAAGAGAAGTCCCCATAACTTTGGGCTATAAAAACCAGTGGGAATTGTGGTTGAGTGACAGAGGCTGCTGGAGAACCAGGCATTCCTCTTAAAGAGCCAGAGCATAGATTTACTTGGACTCCTTCCCTCTGGCCCCAGCAGCTTTGGGGCAGCAGCTTAAAAGGATCCAGGGATATATAGGGGGGAACTAATTTGTCTAGCATCAGGGCAAAAACTAGGGTACAGCTTTCTCCCTGACAAAGGTGCTAGAAGAAGTCACTGTTCCTTTGCTGAGACTTCCCCACCACAGGGCTGATAGGTTATCACTATATCTGAGTCTCTGGCCCATGCTATTTGCCCAGATCTGGTGATTCCCTGAGACCCCATCCCCCCAATTTGTAACCCCACCCAAGCTATTTGCAGTGACTTTTCCATATAAATGGCCTGTCCTTGCTCAGGCTTCAGACTTTCCTAAAAATCTCTCAAACAAGCAGCAGCTGGACTCAGGATGTCCCATACCTCTTGATAAGTGGCTCCAGGCCCAGCCCTAGCTACAGCCTGCCTTGGTTCATAGCTTGGCCTCTCTGAGGCACCTCCAAACCCAACACAAGTAGCAACTATTTGCATATCGCTCTGTAGCTTGTGCCAGGTGGCCCCATGAAGGGCACAAGCAGTGGCTGATATTGCATCTCTCAATAGGCATCAGAGCCAGTACACCCAGTGGTCAGCTTCAGAGATGCCAGATTACAATCCTACCACATTCATGTATGACTCATTCAAGGGACCAACTTGGACAGCACCAAAGCAAGTCCTGCTCCATAAGGGCGTCTCCTTCACAGCAGCTCTTCCACTGTAACCATAGCTGGTCCTTACAGCAAATTGGCATGTGGGTCAATCCCTCCCAGTGACCAAATAGCAATCAAAACTCAACTACAACACAACAGTGCACACAGCCATACATGGGTGCACCTAGAAGGCCCAGTTTAGGTGACTGAGAAGGCTGAGCCACTGGGCACTATGGGACACCTACTACATTAGGCCAATCTACCAATTCCAGGAGACATACAGTTCTACTTAATATAGTGGTACCTCAAGATACAAGTTTAATTCGTTCCGTAACCTTGAGAAGAGGGAAACTATGAGACGCTTGAATCACGGTAAATTGGTGGGTCGTGTGCAGCCGGCCAATCTGCTTGATTACTCCTATCTCAAATGTTGCTCGTATTTCAAAGCAAAAATCGCTCGCTCGACAGCTCATATCTCAAAAATCTTGTATATTAGGGCACTTGTATCTCGAGGTACCACTGTATATAGAAACAAATATTGAAGTAACCAGAAGGCAGAGACAAAGAAACATGTCACAAATGAAAAAAATGGAAGCAAGCAAAACTGGATACAGACTTCTAAACAATGGTTATAAGGTTACTCAAGGATCTTAATGAGAGCTTCAAAGGACTTAGTGAGACTTTCAAGGGTCTTGGTGAAAATTTCAAAGACAAGAAAGGAACAGTCAGAAATTATACTCTAACTGAAATAAAGAATAATTTACAGAGATTCAATAAAAGATTCTGGGAACCAAATCAATGATTTTGAAGAAAAAACAAAATCCACTCAGAAGAGCAAAAAGAAAGAAGAATCCAAAAATATTAAGATAGTGTAAAGAGCGTCTGGGGCAATTTTAAGTGTATCAACATCTACATCATGAGAATATCAGAAGAAGAAGAGAGGAAGCAAGAAACTGAAAGTCTACTTGAAAAAATAATAAGAGGAAACTTCCCTTACTTGATAAATGAAATAGACATACAAGTACAGGAAGCACAGAGGGTTCCAAACAAGAGGAACTCAAAGAGGCCCATACCAAGATACATCATAATTAAAATGCCAAAGGTTAAAAACAGAAAGAGAATCTTAAAAGAAGCAAGAGAAAAGCAGTTAATTACCTATGGGAGCACCCATACAACTGTCAGCTGATTTCTCAACAGAAATTTTACAGGCCATAAAGGAGTGGCAAGAAATATTCAAAGTGATGAATAGCAAGAACCTACAACCAAGATTACTCTACCCAGCAAAGTTATCATTTAGAATTGAAGGTCTGATAAAGAACTTTACAGACAAGGAAAAAACTAAAGGAGTTCTTCACCACCAAACCAGTATTACATGAAATGTTAAAGGGTCTTCTTTAAGAAGAAAAAAAAAAAGATTGAAAATATGAACAATTAAAAGGCAATAAATACATATGTATCAACAATTAAATCTGAAAATAAAAATAAATGAACAAGGAATCTAGTAAACAAAAAACCTGATATATAAAATAGAACCAGAGGCATGGAAACATGGAACAGACTGATGAATCTCAGAGGAAAGGAAGAGGGGGAGCAGAAAGAGATTAACCAAAGAACTTATATACATATATGCATTATCCATGGGTACAGACCATAGGGTGGTGAAGGCCTGAGGTGTCACAGGATCTAGGTGGAGGAAGATAATGGGGGGTGGAGTGGAAAAATAGGATGATAATCTCAATAATAAAGATTTTTTAATAAAAATTTAAAAATTTTAAAAAACATCCAAGGCAAATATCCCTGGAACCTAAACAAAGTCAAGATTGAAATATATAAAACCAATCACAACTAAACTAAGAGATTATATGCATTAGAAGATCTATTTGGGGTAAATAAAATAACTGCAGTCTTCATCATTTCTTTTTAGGTTACAAAAATTTGGCTGCTATCCTCCCTAACTAACTAAACTGCTGCTACCTCATACAGATGGCAATGCCACTCTTCCCCTCCTGAAGAAGCTGATAAAGGATTGAAAAGAAACCAGAGCAGAAAGTTGACCGTGGCAAGGATGGAGCATCAGTGTGCTCAGAAGAACCAGGGTAGGTTGGTGGATTTTGTCACTCAGCTTCAGGCTCTCTAATAACAGCATTAGTTCATGAAACCAACTCTCCTCCTAACTTCAACACATGCACACACCCCCACACACACACACAACCATTATACCTACACAGGATAGATGGGTAAATTGACTTAAGTCAACTGATAAAGTGCTATTTTATGCAAAGTGCAAGTACAGAGTAAGAAACCAAATTCAATAAACATGGAAAGATTGCACAACTGAGCAATATGCTGAGCAAATTATCTGGACCTGAGAAGAGCAGAGACGCTTGTGAGCTTACCAAGAATAATTCTTGGTGAAAGCTTCCGGCTTCTGAACAATGTTGTAAGTACAGGGGACCAGCTCTCCAGGAATTCTGGTGGCAGTGTGGTTAGTCTGTTGCTTGATAAATCCAAGTAGGTGAGGTTCTTCAGGTATCTGGCTGCTCCATTTGGCACACTGGGTATTTGATTGTTGTGCAAATCCAGGATCCTTAGATGGGGCATGTACAACAGAGATGCCCAAGGAAAGGCAGTTAGAGAATTCCCATCCAAGCGCAACTCATGCAGCTGCCCCAGGTTGTAAAAGCTGCTGGCCTCAAGGCTGGAGATAGAATTGTAAGTCACCCAGAGGTACTGGAGCTCCACCAGGTAGTAGAAGGCCTCGGCGGGGATCTTGCGGATGACTGTCTTCTCTATGCGAAGTTTCACAGTGTCCACAGGGAAGTTCAGGGGGAGCTCATTCATATCTTGGTCATTACACAGCACCGTCCTAGTGTCACAACAAGAGCAGTGGGAGAAACCTGCTTCCTGAGACCCATTTGAAAAAAACAATGCTCAATTGAAACACGCATCAAATGAAAATTCCTTACTGGTTTTCACAAAATATTTGTGGAGCCTGGCTGATCTATTCATTAATAATTTGTCATCATTATCTTCTTCTATGCTAAATCATATGAAATAGCCATTTCTGTGGGTTAAAAATGATCAAATATATGAAATTTCATAGGTTCACCTAATATTGATGAAGTTCTTTGTAAGTCAGGCATGTCCAATACACACCATATTCATTACCTTAATTAATTGTCAGACAGCCCTATGAGGTAGATGCTGGGTAAGAGGTAAAGGCCCCAGCTCTGGAGTTGGTCTAATCTTGGCTCAGATCTAAGCTCATGCCATCTCTTTTGTGGCAAAGCCCATCTTCACCAATTGCCCCATGTAGCTTTGTTAGGATGGTTCATTGAAACATATGTAAAGTTTTATACCTTCCTGACACATAATAGGCATTCAGTGGGTGCCTGCTATTTTCATCACCAATTTTCTTTTTACAGCTAAAATAACTGCCGCCTATCAATATTAGGTAATTTGCCAAGGTTACATAGCTAGTGGGTCACACAGACACCTCACAACCCACATTGGTCCAACTCCAAAGTGCACGCTTAACCTCTTTATGAAATGGTCCATTTTTAAAGAATCCCCCTTTGAAATTACAAATTGATCTCTTTTAAGGAAGGAAGGAAGGAGCAAGTGTTCACACTAGATGCTTAAAGCTAAGCTCTATTTTTAACAATGTGACTTGTGCATTGCTTCCAGCCCAAAGAATAAACCAGAAACTGCAAGTTTATTCCGTTCACTACTCACTAACTTAAGTGACCTTGAGCAGGTCACATTGTGACCTTGCTGAGTGGTACAAGTAAAATAGGCATAGAAAAACAAGCCTGTCCCATGTATAGGTGTAAAGTAGGAAGAATCAGAGAATTTAGATGTATTGTAACTTTTAAAAAAGATCTATTTATCTCCCATTGTATAATAATTGGATTGCTGAAAATGAACAATGAAAATTATAATGTAGTAAACAAATCAGCCATTCAGTGAAATATATCACATCAAATGGGTGAATTTTAAAAGCAGCCGACAAGGTAAAGAGGGATAGATGCAGCGTAAAGCTGCAATGTGTTGCTCACTAGCATCTCCTGTCTGTAACTTCAAGGGAAGGCCATACGGAACCATCAGAATTCTATGAGGATACTTCCTATTCTTCATCTCTACTCTCTATCAAAAATTTCAGTGCTACTTTAGACCAGAATGATCCAATTTCTACTCATTAAGTTAGCATTCCAGTGTAATAGAGAAAAGCCTGGGTTGGAAGCTGAAACACCCAGTGTCTTTATCAATCAGTCATTGTATTAACCCCGTGCTGCGACCTTGCACAAGTCCTTTAGCCTCCGTACGGCTTCGTTTCTTCACTTACAAAATAACAGCAGTAGAAATAAATTCTTTCTAGAGCTCTTGCCAAGAATAATACACTATGGTTTTCATAAAATACATCAATAATGGGGCTACCAGGGGGAAGGAAACATTTCTGTGTTGTTTCTCGGGTACCCTGGCGTGAGTCGTTAGCTGCTACCTACTTTGGCCAAGTAGGGCTTTTTAATTTGTTACATTCTTCTCACTGTCTTAAACTACCTAGTAAATCTCTCAAAAAGATATCAAGAGTTACTTAAGTAAAATTTATAGAATAACAAGACAAACTACCCAATAATATATTTTAATTTTTATTAATTTGTTTAAATGTATAGAACATAACTTGAGTGACTCAATAAATTACTTTAAGAGGCTCACTGTTCAAATAACCTCAAAAGTCACAAAACCATCAACCAAGTCACACAAAAAAATTGATCTTGTTATTAAATATCCTTTAGCTAACAAAAGTTCCTTTTTGCATTTAACTTCTATCTGAAAGGACTCATGTATAATTATGAGTATGTAATTATTTTCACTTCACAGGTAAATGTTAAAGCAACCCAGAGATTAAATAACTTCTGTGAGGCCCTACAGTGTCGGCAATTGATAGAGTTGATCCGTATCTTTCAAACCTCTTTTCTTTGTAAATTCCAATATCTTAAAATGAAAAATTCTAATTATGAACGTCTGTAATTTCACTCTTATGAGAGTCCTTTCTGCTTTCTAAGGTTTATCCAGTTGGCATGAATAACCCTCAAAATGAAATGGAAAACTCGGGAAGCAAATGATATGGGCACCTCCTGATCGGCCCTGCTTTCTGTAGTCAGGCTGAGCGGGCCACACACATTTTAGCTTGACCTCCTGAAATGAACATTTTCTGAACACAAGTGCAATGAACATTTTTGTATGTGTTTGAAGGTCTTAAACAAAAATGAGGGGCTTTTAAGAGCTAAACTTCTGAATTTAAAAGCATAGAGTTAGCAAACAGTATTAACACAACTAAGTTAAAGCTTATGTAAATTAAACCTTCTCTCCTCTGATTTCTGATCAACAGTTTGCTTTCGAATAAGGCTGATGGTGGAGTCCCTTTCCTCAGAATCATTAGAACACTTAGTAGCATACCTTGATCCCGTGCCATCATTTCTGCCGTGATAATCGCAGGTGCACTGTGAAGGACATAAACAACTCACTCCTTCCAAAAAGCTAAGCACAACGCCCAGACATGCTGAGAGACGCATTGCTCCTTTTAGAGGTTATTGGAACAAAAGGTAAAAACCAAATCCTAAGCATTCAGAGGCTGGTGTGCCTGGAACACAAACAGCCATTTAGTAAGAACAGATTACACAGGATTAGCTGAGATCTCTAGTTACTTAACCTCCAAGTGTATTTTGCAGGGGTTCAATGTTCTTGCCTTTGAATGTGGTTGCAGCAAAGTAACACATTATAAAGAAAGTGAAAATCAAACACATGTCAAGAAAATGTTAATAGTTGTTCATATCTAGATTTGCAAGAAATGCCTATTAAATTCCTTTCCTATGTTAAAAACAACTCAATGTCTTAGC
The DNA here is from genome assembly GCA_004026805.1 of Lasiurus borealis. Lineage (NCBI taxonomy): Eukaryota > Metazoa > Chordata > Mammalia > Chiroptera > Vespertilionidae > Lasiurus > Lasiurus borealis. Next base: position 10,513 of record PVJN01036830.1, on the reverse strand, counting down.
AGATACTAGAACATGTAGCAGATGATTTAGATTATAACATTATAAATTTTATTTTGTACATTTGCTTTTTATCAGCATGCATAACAATCAGTTTTACAAAATTTAGCTTTAAAGATAAAAGCACATGATATAAAATTGACTTAGAATAGAGTTATCAGTATTGTCAAGTATTGGCTATCTCCAAAAACAAAGTAGACAAAGTCTGGTACCTAGATGTGTTTTTTTTTTCTCTCTCTTTAGACTAAATGCTTCAATCCACCGCTGAAGGGTGGACCTAGGGCTCCAGTGAGTGTGTGCTGTGGCTCTTGCAGGTCATTTCAGCACAGTGTAAGGTTCCTCCCAGTTCTTATTTCTACCAAAAGCTACTATCTTTAAGAAATGTTTTATATTAAGCTCGTTTCCCAAATTATGGGCATCAAATCATAGCTAAAGATAAACTGGTATGTCTTTTAGCAAAGTTAGGCTCTATAAAAAAAATAATAAAAAGGTAAATCAAATAGTTAAAAAATTACCTGAACACCCATAAGATGAGGAGAATCCACAGGCACAATCAAGGATTTAGGTAACATATATCACAAATATATATAGCATTTAATCTTCCTATTAGATGGTTCTATCCATCATTTTAAAACCAAAAACTCATTTTAAAAAATCAATTTTATAAAAGCAAGAATACTATAGGAAATATTATTTAAAACTAGTAGGATGCCTATAGAAACAATAGTCAGAAGAATTTGCTCAATTAAAATAAAATTGATTTTAAATATCCACTATTTAAAGAATTGTGTATTATCCTGCTATGCTTAATAGTTATTTAAAGTGACAATTATGTGACCACACATTTATTCAACATTCAACAAATATTTATTGAGTGCCTACTATGTGCCAGGCCAAAGGGGTGTGCATGCTCATGACACATCAAAGAACAAACATATGGCTAATCAACAGGCATAAAGATTCAGTTAAGCAAGATGAATAAGTTCTAAAGATCTGTTGTGCACTGTTGTACTTATCCTATACTATACACTTAAACATTTGTTGAGGGAGTAGATCTCATGTTATGTTCTTACCACAATAAATTTCAAATAAACAAAAAAGATAGGGAAATAAAACAACATACAAAAACCCCCACTCTGAATAAACTTAATTCTAGTGGCAAATATATAGAAATGCATGTGTGGGAACCTCTTTCCACGTCCCGCGTGGTTCAGGGTTCCCGGTTCAGAGTTTGGGTTCTGAAGGAGTCCTCACGCAAACAAAAAGAGAGACTAGAAAATATTAACTTGGCGATATTGGGGGGCCAGGCGAGATCCTTCCTCTAAAGGAAAGGGCTACCACATCTGGCGCCTGACCGAGGGACATCTGAAGGAGAAGGTATTTTTCGCCTAAGAGCGAAGGAAGGAAAATTCACCAAGGAAAAGGTGAGGGGAAAATTCACCAAGGAAAAGGTAAGGGAAATTTTACATATGCAAAGCCCACGGATTAACTGCAGAGTCACGATCTGTAATTAGGGTGGGAACATCTTTTTCAGCCAGGCTAATGGGGAAGAATTAGGTTATAAATATAAAGTTAACTTTATTACAGACTTTTGGTTTGCATGCTTAAATAATGTGGTTTCTTGTTCAAATTAAAATCTTAGTTTGCATTTGGAATCTGAAATCTGTAATTAGTGAAACTCCACTGCTGAAACCGCCTCTGTGTGGAGAAATTCAAAGGTGGCAGGAGAGGGCAGGGCTATCTGCTCTCCTGCAAAAAGATTAGTTAAGGTTTCATTTAAAAATTATAGAAGAACTCGCAGGGAAATGCTAATCTTGGCCAAATTAGGTGCTAGTTACTACTTCAGAAAGCGAAAAAGAAAGAAAAAATTTAAGATCTATCTTTATCTTTTAAGCATGAAAAGAAGTTCGGCCATCTAGATCTGTTACTGATGCTTCCCCCTGAAGTAAGCAGGATGTGGGGGAAGGGAAAAACACGTGGCAATCCAATATGAAAGTCCACTCTCCCAGTATACTAATCTAAAGTCTCCTTTCTCATCATGAAAAAGTTTTAAAAATTTAGAGATGTGTCTGGAATTTCTGTACTCGTGAGGAGAGAAGCCCGGCTTAAAAAGAAATGTGCGCAATTGTCCACCTTTTTGGACATATTAGACAGGGTTTTAAGCTGGAATCTCTCCGCAAAAGCTGCAGAAAAAGAAAAGCCCAGAACTGGTCTTTATTTTTTTAAGAAAAATGGCGTAAAGGAACCAAAAGGAAAAGATTTTGTGTTATTAATCAGGGTTTTCAGCTAAATGCAAATTAAATTGGGAGAAAATAAAATAAAATTTCTCTAATTAGGAATTCAAAATACATTGTTTATTGGTCTAATTAAAAAAGAATTCTGTGATTTCCAACTGAAAAACTTTAATATAAAAAATATTTTAAAGATATAATGATATCTTAAGATAATTATAAAAAGTGTTATAATCTTTAAGTCATATATGAATATATATATTTGATGGTTTTTTCCATGTTAAAATTTCAAGGCTTTAACAAAGATGATTCTTGGAAAGCTCCATGGGCCCGGAGTAATACAAGATATTTGTTCCCTCTTCTTAAAGGAAATCTTTTTTAAATTTAACCGATCTAATATACTTGAAATTGCATGGAAAACTTTATCAAATAAACATTAATAACTATATTTTAAATGTTATGAAGATTTTGGCCTCTAAGAAGGACACAAGGTAGCACTCAGCCTCTGAGAGATCCAATCTCTCATGTCCTAGATGACAGAGAGGTAACCATTGGCCAAACAGTGTAAATCAAAATTTCATAGAAATGGGCAGCCTCTAGATCAGCAGTTCTCAACCTTTTTTAATGCTGTGACCTTTTAATACAGTTCCTCATATTGTGGTGACCCCCAATCTTAAAATTATTCTCGTTGCTACTTCATAACTGTAATTTTGCTACTGTTAATGAATCATAATGTAAATATCTGTTTTCTGATGGTCTTAGGCTCTACAGCAGCGGTTCTCAACTTGTGGGTCGAGACCCACAGGTTGAAAACTGCTAGCAAGGTCACCTAAGACCATCGGAAAACAGATATTTACATTATGATTCATTAACAGTAGCAAAATTACAGTTATGAAGTAGCAACGAGAATAATTTTAAGATTGATTTTTTATAGAGAAGAAAGGCGAGGGATAGAGAGTTAGAAACATCGATCAGCTGCCTCCTGCACACCACCCACTGGGGATGTGTCTGCAACCCTTGCCCGGAATCGAACCTGGAACCTTTCAGTCCACAGGCTGATGCTTTATCCACTGAGCCAACCCGGTTTCAGTGAGCAATAAGTTTTTATATAAAGAAATAAAGAAGCATTCTCTACAGTAGCCAACGCATAGGTAGAAATATAAACTACATTTAAGGAATTCAGTGTATTAGGATAATAATGTATTTGATCTAAATGGCCTCATATTTTAAGTAAAATTAAAACATAGAAAAAAAAGTAGTAAACAAAGTATATTGATAACTTGTGCTTTCCTCTTATTTCAGATTCTTCTAGAAATCAATGGTTTTGAGGTACATCCATTGGTAAAAAACTCATCCTGGGCATAGTTTGATGAGTCTGACATTTGAACATGGCAAACATCGCCCTCCGAAACCTACAATAAAAGGAGGAAAGCTGGCATTATCCTATAATGGCTTGAAGTCCTATATAATAAAAGGCTAATATGCAAATTGACCAAATGGCAGAATGACCAGTTGCTATGATGCACTCTGACCTCCAGGGGGCAGATGCTCAATGCAGGAGCTGCCCCCTGGTGGTCAATGTGCTCCCACATGAGCCAGGCTCATAGCTGGCGAGCACAGTGGCATTCCCCAAGGGCTCCTGGACTGCAAGAGGGTACAGGCTGGACTGAGGGACCCCTCCCCTAAGTGCACGGATTTCATGCACCAGGCCTCTACTTTTAAAATACTTCCAAATATGGCTAAGATGCCACTACTGCCAATTGACATCTCCAACTTTAATATCTCCTGATGTGAACTTTTATAAATGTAGAAAGAATATGGACAGTTAAAGACCGATTTTGGGACATTAGTTATAAATATTAAAGACATTTAGTAAAAATCAATATTTATGTGTTTAAATGATGTTTCTAATATCAATTGTAATAATTTATTTATTTGAACTAAGGATATGCATTTCATGCATCTGTTCTGAACAAGGTCAGTTGAAATTAAAGGGAGTTTTGAGAATGACCAATCTTTCCAAAAGAACTACCAATAGGCTCTGAATTTAAAATGTGTTCTTTATTCTTCTTATGTGGTCTGAATGGTGTTAAAAGTTTTTCTGTTTCTTCACATACCTGTAACTAAAGCTGCTCTTCCAAACATGAGCTTAAATACATAGGTTTAATAGAAACAGCATTGGCATTCCAGCATCAAATTACTTGAACTCTACTAAGATTTTCTGATCAAATAAATACAGTAGATTGGTTCTTTCTATCTTTCAGCAGCAAAAGAAAATGAAATAACCTAAGTTTCAGGGAGGACACAGGAAAGAAATCCTTACTGAGAACCCTGATAAAGGGACTAGGGTTCTTTCTCTATTATCCTGAATGACTATACTCTCCAGAAGCTCTTCATGTTAGCACTGATTTTCATCTTGCATTTGATGGTATGTCTTCTTTCTAGTAAATATATGCTCCCCACTTAGAGAGTCCAACATTGCTTTACCTTGTCCATGTTCTATTAACAGAATCACTCTTTTCTTTGAAATACCAATTGCATGTATTTTGAGAGGGATAACCATAAGAACTCGCTGAGCCTACCTCCCAGCAGTTTTTCTGCCAAGGAGCATGTGAGATGAAACTCGAATTTGGAGCTGGTTAGCTGGTAGAACTTGGGTTTTGGGTTGCTTGTGACAATCTTGCCTCCATGTGGAAAGAATCTGTCACAGAACTGGAGCTCTGGGCATTTGAGGTTTCCAGTTGCATGAGTCAAATAACTTGTACACTAGTTCAAAGTGAGTTTTGGTCACTCACCTCCCCAGAAATCTTGTAATATTTTCTATTGCCTTTATAACATTTTTTCTGTATCTATTATTTTGTTTAGAAGCATTTTAGGCATTACTTACTTTTTGTTAGCAACCACATAAATACAGGGGTTGTAGAAGGTAGAAGATTTTGCAAACAGTGGAGCAATGATGGCCATGGAGGGGGGAATCTTCTTTGGGTCCCCAAAAGAAGCCCATAAGCACACAATCGAATAAGGAGACCATGCCACCAGGAACATGAATATCATTATCACAGACATCTGTAAAAAAAATCAGCATTTGCCAAACCTAATATGTAATTAGTTAATATATCTAAAATAGCAAAAAATTACCTGGATTAGAATTTGAATAAGTTTATATTGTTGATGACATAAAGGAAAAACTGAGCCCCACTCCCCTCTGCATGCTGCGATTTGCTCATGTGCAAATAAAGAAGTCACTTATGATAGCAAGAGCTTGTGAGGATACAAGGTGACACAAATGTAAAGAAGGCCTCCTTTCTTTTGGTGAACACAAAAACTGGCTTTGATAAAAAGCAGATCTATACACACTCCTAACCCATTTCTAGGAGCTGTGCTATGAACTCCTTGGCATATATAGACCAATACATAGCCCAGAACTCATAAAGTCTCAGGAACTGGTGGTGACAGCTAGCTATGAAGGTGGGACTGCCCATGGAATTTAAAACAACTTACTGAAATCTACAAAAAGAAGCACCTAGACTTTCTAATTCCCTCTGCACTCAGGCCTGTCCTCTCCCAGAAGCACCCAAAAGTATAGGAAGGGGAAAGCAGGGAAACTCAGGACTAGGATCAGCTGAGAGCCAGAGTGCTATACTGAAAAGAAGGGTGCTGCATGCTGTCTCCTTCATGCTCTGAGCATAGCATGCAGGTTGACAGACTTGTATGTTCCACCTAGGAACATAAAATAATCTCCTTGGAAACTGAGCAGCCCAGCAGAAAATGCCTAGAGAATCAGATTGCCAGAATGCCCCTAAAGAAGCATCCCAACAAAAGACCCATGCAGAGCCTACAGTCAGCTTTCCAGTAAATCGTTTTCAACACGCAAGGACAATCACTAACCATCAGACACTGAGGAAACATGCAAACTTACAGGCAGAGTCCAAAATGGTTCAGAAAATCAGGAGAAATAAAAAAAATATGTGAACAGAAGGAAAATGGAAATATATGCATAACATCACAGAAGTGAGAGAAGATATAAAACAAGAAGAGGCTATTAAAAGAATGAAAAGTATAAAATAATTCCTTTATTTATCTATAACAATGGTTTTTATCCTGTATATAAAAAAGAGAAGAAATTTTGAAATGCAATAGAAAAGGTAAGAACAATGAGGTGATGGAAAACCAAGCCGGTGGCATAGGTAAACACCTAAACTGCTGCCTCACACAACAATTTCAAAACAACAACTAAAAGACAAAATGGACATCATCCAAAACCAGAGGAAGGCTGACTGAGTGGAAATTTCATAAGTAGAAGGAAAGAGAAAAGCACACTGAGACTCAGAGGAACTGCAAAGGCAAAGGTACAGAAATGTGCGCGCACGCATGCGCAGAAAGGATAGGCAATTAAGTACGCGACTGGAGAACCCAAGATGGGGCATAGGTAAACACCTAAACTGCTGCCTCCCACAACAATTTCAAAATTACAATTAAAAGATAGAACGGACATCATCCAGAACCACAAGAAAGCTGGTTGAGTGGAAATTCTACAACTAGAAGGAAAGAGAGGGGCTCACAGAGACCCAGAGGAGCTGCAAAAAGCAGAGGTACGGAGACATGCGCGTGGAGAGAGCAGTTGCCAGAGAACCTGTCTGGCTTTCTCTGGCGGGAGGAAGATGGAGACTCTCAAAGGCATTGAACCCCTTATCCTACGACACTAAACCCCAGATCCAGCCGAAACTCATACAGGGGAGTTTGGACTGTGAAAACGGAGAAGTGCACAGAAATTTAGAGGAGTCACAAAAGATCAGAAGTGTGGTGGCGCACACGGCACCATGCGCAGAGGACAGACTGCTGATTGTGCCGCTGGCTTTCACGAGTGTGCAGGAGACAAACCCTCCCAACTGTGCCACTTCTAACTCCACTAAAACCCAGTTTCAGGCGAAAGCCTGGGGACCCAGACTCATATGGTCCTGGAACGCAGGGGACCTGGAAAGACAGAGGTCTAGAGGCACTGTGAGAGAGCATGCACATGCACAGAGACCACTCCAGCAATTACCCAGTCACGTGAAACTCAGGGGCTATGGAGGGCGGGGCCAACTGGAAGGCAAGGCAGTCCCTTAAGCCCTGAGACTCCACCCATCCCAAGCTCAATAGAGAGGCTTTTGCAGTTTTGCAACTCTTGTATCATACGGTTAAATCCAACACATAAGTTCTCCCGACATAGTGAAAATGCCAAGACAAGGGAAGGGATCACAAACAAAGGAAATGGAGAAAAACAAACAACTGGATATAGAGTTCAAAACCATGCTTATAAGGTTTTTCAAGAATATCCTAGAAAAGCTGGATAAAGTTAGCGAGACCCAAGAGGAGATGAAAAAGGACCAACTAGAGATAAAAAAAGGACCAACTAGAGATGAAAAAGGACCAACTAGAAATTAAACATACATTGACTGAAATAAAAAATATTATACAGAGTCCTAACAGCAGACTATAGAAAGGCAAGAATCAACTCAAAAATTTGAAATATAAAGAAGCAGAAAACACTCAACTGGAAAAGAAAGAAAAGAAAAGAATCCAAAAGTGTGAAGATAATGTAAGGAGCCTCTGGGACAGCTTCAAGCATACCAACATCAGAATTGTGGGGGTGCCAGAAAAAGAGAGCAAGAAAACCTATTTCAAGAAATAATGACTGAAAACTTCTCACATCTGGTAAAAGAAATAGATTTACAAGTCCAAGAAGCACACAGAACCCCATATAAAAGGAATCCAAAGAGGACTACACCAAGACACATCATCATTAAAATACCAAGAGCAAAAGACAAAGAGAGAATATTAAAAGCAGCAAGAGAAAAACAGTTCATTACCTACAAGGGAGCACCCATATAACTGTCAGCTGATTTCTCAACAGAAATGATGTAGACCAGATGGGAGTGGCAAGAAATATTCAACATGATGAACAGCAAGAACCTACAACCAAGAATACTCTATCTAGCAAAGCTATCATTCAGAATGGAAGGGCAAATAAAGAGCTTCACAGATAAGAAAAAGCTAAAGGAGTTCATCAACTCCAAACCAGTATTATATGAAATGCTGAAAGGTACTCTTTTAGAAGAGGAAGAAGAAAAAGGTAAAAGATAAAAAATTATGAACAACAAATATGTATCTTTCAACAAGTGAATCTAAAAATTAAGTGAATTAAAAATTTGATCAACAGAATAAACTGGTGAATATAATAGAATCAGGAGCACAGAAAGGGAGTGGACTGATAATTCTCAGGGGGAAAGGGGTGAGGGGTGTAAGGGAAAGACTGGACAAAAATCATACACCTATGGATGAGGTCAATGGGAGGGAGGTAAGGTAGAGGGAAGGGTGGGAGTTTGAGGAGGGGAGCTATGGAGGGGGATAAAGAGAAACAAATGTAATAATCTGAATAATAAAGATTTAATTTGAAAAAATAAAAATAAAGTTAAAAAAAAAAAAAGTACACGACTGGCTTTCTCAAGTGGGAGGGAGACAAAAGCTTCCGAATGCTCTGAACTCCAGTTCTGAGTGAGACTCTGGGGACCCAGACTCATATGAGGAGAAACTGAACTATCTAGCAGCAGGCAAAACTTGAGGGAGGCTTTCTCTCACAAGTGCTTGCAGTGATTACCTCGGGACACTAAGACCCAGAGACCTCTCAAGGCTGTCTTCTCTGCCATTAGACTCCGCCCCAACCAGGCTGAGCACAGAGGCTTTTGCAAGTCTTGTCTCATAAGGGTGTCTCCAAGACAGAAGTTCTCCCAGCTGATACTCACAGCCAATTGGCCTTAACTACAATCAAGCCTTAACTACAACAAGACTGTGCACAGAGTCCACAAAGGGGTGCACCAAGAGAGTCCACCTCAGGTAACTGGGGAGTCTGAGCCCTATAGGACACCTACCACACAAAGCCAATCTATTAACTCAGGGAAGCAGCCAAAATACAGAGAGAAAAGAAACAGGTCACACATGAAAGAAATGAAGGAAAGCATACTACTGGATATAGAGTTCAAAACCGCAGTTCTAAGGTTTTTTAAGAATTTTCTAGAAAAGGCCAATAAATTTAGTGAGATTCTCAAGGATATGAAAAAGGACTAACTAGAAATTAAGCATGCATTGACTGAAATAAAAAATAATATACAGAGATTCAACAGCAGACAAGCGGATCACAAAAATCAAGTCAAAGACTTGAAATACGAAGAAGCAAAAAACACCCAACCAGAAAAGCAAAAAGAATCCACAAATTTGAAGATTGTGTAAGGAGCCTCTGGACAACTTTAAGCATACCAACGTCCGAATTATGGGGGTGCCAGAAGAAGAGAGAGAACAAAATACTGAAAACTTATTTGAAGAAATAATGACTGAAAACTTCCCCCACCTGGTGAAAGAAATAGACTTACAAATCCAGGAAGCACACAGAACCCCAAACAAAAGGAATCACACCAAGACACATCAGAATTAAAAATGCCAAGAGCAAGATACAAAAAGAGAATATTAAAAGCAGCAAGAGAAAAACAGTTAATTACCATCAAGAGAGCACCCATATGATTGTCAGCTGATTTCTCAACAGGAACTATTCAGGCCAGAAGGGAGTGGCAAGAAATACTTAAAGTGATGAATAGCAAGAACCTACAACCAAGATTACTTTACCCAGCAAGGTAAATTGAAGGTCAGATAAAGAGCTTCACAGGGAGGAGCCAAGATGGCGGCATAGGTAAACACCTACACTGCTGCCTCGCACAACAATTTCAAAACTACAACTAAAAGACAGAACAGACATCATCCAGAACCACAGGAAAGCTGGCTGAGTGGAAGTTCTACAGCTAGAAGGAAAGAGAGGGGCTCAAAGGCACCCAGAGGAACTGCAAAAGGCTGAGGTACGGAGACGCGCGCTGAGAGAGCGGGTGCCCGAGTACCTGGCTGGCTTTCTCTGACGGGAGGGAAACGGAGGCTCCCAGCTGCATTGAACCCCTTATCCTACGACACTAACCCCCAGATCCAGCTGAAACTCATACGGGGGGAGTTTGGACTGTGAAAAGGGAGAAGTGCACAGAAACTTAGGGGAGTCGCGCGGCGGGCACGCACACACACAGGGCGCCGGCGCCACACTGAGGACAGATTGATTCTGCCGCTGGCTTTTGCTACTGGGCGGGAGACAGACCCTCCCAACTGCGCCACTTCTGAGTCCACTGGGCCCCTGTTTCGGGCGAAACCCTGGAGACCTAGACTCGTGTGGTCCTGGTGCGCAGGGGAGCAGGGGAGCTGGAAAGGCAGCG
>PVJN01036829.1:0-21277 GCA_004026805.1 Lasiurus borealis | reverse complement strand
TCACCCATGAAAACATATCTTTTCTATGCTTTCTCTCTCTCTTTTTTTTTAACTCACTGTGGCATTTAGAATGCTTGGATAGCAAATTGAATTCAAGTACTTATTTTGGGGGTGGGCAAGGGGGTGGTTCTTATGTGTGAAGCCAGTAACCAAATGAGGTGGGATCATAATGTAAGCAACATCAAAAACTTCAGCTAGCTGAAACTGGTTTGGCTCAGTGGATGGAGCGGCGGTCTGTGGACTAAAAGGTCCCAGGTTTGATTCCGGTCAAGGGCATGTACCTTGGTTGCGGGCACATCCCCAGTAGGGGGCGTGCAAGAGGCAGCTGATCGATGTCTCTCTCTCATCGACGTTTCTCTCTATCCCTCTCCCTTCATCTCTGTAAAAAATCAATAAAATATATATTTTTTAAAATAACTTCAGCTATAGTTTGACTGGGTAGAACTTCAAGGAGGTTCTTCATGTGGTTGGACTATGAATACTACACTCCCCGTGAACCAGGAGTTTTGAAATATTGCAACTTAGCTTTCCCAACTAAAAGGATGTGTTCCTCCAATGTGACAGAGCCCACATGAACTTCCAGAAACACCCAGGGGTCAACAGAGAACCCTTCCTAGAACCCAGACCTTGCAGCAATAGACCACAGTTTATTCTAATCTACAGCCAACTTTCTATCTACCTGGATGGCAGATTGAGGCATTGGGTAAAGTCAAACAGCCCATGATAGATTCTTCACTTCCACATTCAAAAATTGCTTACAGAAAGGTGAGCCACTGTCATTAAAATGACCAACCTTAGTTCACAGAGTGATCTTGTTTTACCGGATACACTATTCATTGAGAACCTTACTATCTACACAAGAGATCATGAAACAGAGAAATGGAAGTGGGGGGTGTGCAAGGGAAGGAAAGAGAAAGCACTTCAGAGGCAGGAATTACAATATTTGATGATGAAGCATAATGACTGAGAAAGAGGCAGGGAACAAAGATGGCACATGCACTCAATCAGCAAGTGCCCACCATGTGCACCCTGTGCCCACCGTGTGCTCCACACTTTGCTGGCTGTGGAGGCTGCAACCCCGACATCCCTGGAAGATGATGCAGACAAGCTAGTAGGAAATTACAATGAAGTGGGGGAAACAGATGATGCTGCGGAAACAGCCAGAAGGAGAAAACTAACAGAGTTGGGAGATATCAGAGAAGATTTCCCCGAGGAATCAGTATTAACGTTGAGACCTAATAGAGGTGCGATATAAAAATTAGCCGAGCAAATGGGAGATCACAGGAGTGCTTCAAGGCATGTGCCCTGCATCAGACTTACAGATTCAAATTTGCCAGTTGTGTGACCTTAAGCAAATTATTAATTTGCTTTGTTTCTCTGTCCTTATACATTAAGTGGCGATAATAATTCCTTCCTCATAAGGCTATGGTAAGGATCAAATTAAAAGAACAAAGCTCTTGGCACAGTGACTCTCTCACGTGGTAAGTGCCAAATGAATAGTAGCACTTCATATGACCAACGGGGAAAGCAAAGGAAATGAGATTCAGGAAAGAGCTACTAGTGCTAGTCAATGGAAGAGAAGCAGCCAGGGCATCCGGAATGTAACACACACACACACACACACACACACACACACACACACACGCGCGCGCGCGCGCGCGCGAAGGGAGCCACATCTTTGGACAAAAGCTCTTAGGGCAGAAATGGAGCTCATTTGGATAATGAGGCACCTTATCAAGACTCCATTTCTGACCCTGCCACTTACTCCCTTGTGACAAAACCATCCCCCTTGTCTGTGTCTTAGTCAATAGAGAAGGTGGACTACATAGATCATTCTGAACCCAGGATACACAGGCACCTAGGACTCCATGAAGATGCTAACAGATTCACAATCTATTCTCAACATACATTTTTAAGACCCTGAGGACATTGTAATTATTTCAAGCTGATTCAAAGCTCCAGTGGACATTGCATACCTACAACTGATCCATAATCAGTGGGAGAGTAAATTAATAATATCTCATTCAATGCCACTGTTTCTTTTCAAAGCTGAAAAAAAATGTAAAAAATCAGGGTGATGGCAGTGAGGAAGTTTGACAGTCCTAGACCCACTGGTTTCAAATGGTCATTCCAGCTGTAACATTCGAGAATCCTACTTTTACCTAACGTCAGATATCGGGTCTTTAAAAACATGAGGTTCAGAGTTAGAGAGGCTGGGGTTCACATCCCAGCTCCAGCACTCACTAGCTGGATCACCAGGCTCAAATGATTTCACTTCTATAAATATCAATTTTGTAATCACTAAATTGAGAATAAAATAACACTTGCCCAACAGAGTTGTGGCAAGGGGTGAGATAATGCAAACTTTAGTCATTGGTGTATCCCTTCCTGATCTTAGCCAGATCTGCATAAAACCTGAAATATTAGTTAGGTAATAATTTTATTTTTTATTTTTCACTCAAATTATAAAGGAGAGTTTATTGAGAAAGTTACAGACCTAGTAAAAGTGAGCCATCTGGGCTGTGTGAGCTCAGGAAACAAGTTACAAAAGCAAAAGAAGGGCCCCAGGAGCTTAGGAGAGGGAGAGGCAAAGGCAAGGCCTGGGGGGAAGAACAGCGGGAAGGAAAGGCAGCAAGCTCCCAAGAGGCAGCGCGCGCCAGAAATAATATTCTTTAAATCAACCCCTGTTTTCACTTAAATTGATGTACTTTCACAGAAAAACCTTATATTGCTACCATAAATCGACAAGCAGTCCCACTATAAATTGGTGGTAACCACAGGAATAATGCCAATAAAAATTGAAAATTTTGTCTAATAAAATAATTAACGTTGTATTAAAATTCCACGTAAATATTATTTCCTGCCGAAGGCTCTGTGCCCAAGGCTGCCCTCTCTTTGTTAAAACGGAGATTAGTGTGTATAAAAATGGAGTTAAAAATGGCAACTTCAAAATAAGGCTTTCTCCTTGAAGTAATCAGGAAGCTCCAAAGAGAATGAAAAAGGAGACTGTGTGAGTCAGTGTTATTCTGTGCCTCAACTGGGTATCACCAAAAATAATCTCTCAGAAGACATATGCCACATTTGGGGTATGCTGAGACAATGGATTCGAAGCACTTGTCACTAGGCTTGTTATAAAGTAACTGGGTAAGTGTTTGTTTTTGGTACTATTGTTAACGGAGCAAAGCCACTGGTCTGAACACAGGCCCCTGCCTACTCCATGCCACTCAGGATGTGTGTTTTTCTTAATATCTTTTTTTTTTTTCAGAGAGGAAGAGAAGAGAAAGAGATTGAAGCATCAATAATGAGAGAGAATCTTGATTAGCTCTTTCCTGCACACACTCAACAGGGACCAAGCCCACAACTTGGGTATGTGCCAGGACCAAGAATTGAACTGTGGCCTCCTGGTTCATAGGTCAATGCTCAACCACTGAGCCACTCTAGCCAGTCTCCACCTGCCGGAGTTCTTGTCCCAGCATTACAAAGGGTTTAGCAATCTGGGGAAAGGCTGTGCATAGATTCAATAAGGAATCCAAAGACAAAAGATAGTTTTGAAAGGCATGGGGGGTCAGAAAAGCTTCAGCTAAAGGAGCTAAAGACTCTCTCCTTGTCTCAAGACCCTGCTTTTTATTAACACAATTTGTCCTAAGGCAAAGTGGAGATAATTCCTTTCAACAGGTAGGGTTTCAAAGGGTAGGGTTTACAGAAGCATTGTCAGATTGGGGAATGGCCTACAGCTATTCAGGTGTTTGGCCAACAGGAGGCAATAACATGTAGATTAAGACGCACTGAGCTGTCTGGCAGCAAACGATTATCCTATTCAGATTTGGGGAAGATGCTTTTTAGCCATTCCAACAGATGATTATATATGTGGCTCAGCCCTTGTTGAGCCCCCAAGCTTTATCAACCTTTTGATGAAACTCTTGTAATTATGCCATGCTGGAACTGGCTTCCATCACCCACCCTGGATATTAACTGCCTGGTCACCTCACTGTAGAAGCCCTGGCATTACCACTTACTTCTTCCTATGTTTCAAGACCACTTAGTCAATTTATTCTCCATAGCACATCTTTAATTCACCCCTTCTGTCCATATCCATAATGACCACCCATCATATGGCCCCAGTTACTACATAAGCTTATCCAGCCTTCTGACCTTCAAGATGCAGTTGGAATCACTGCTCTGAGAAGCTTTTCCTGACCCCCGTGATGGAAAGAGGCCACAGCCCTTTTTCCTGTGCCTCCTGGACTGCTGACACAAATTTTTGTTATAATAAGGGCCTGGCTACATGGCTGTGTCCTGTTTGTGTCTGTCTTTCCCACTCAAGTATCAACTGCTAGAAGCCAGGGACTGTGTTTAGCTCACCTGTCATTTAGCTCATAAGAGATGCTCAATTTAGCTTTTTGTTGCTTTTTTAATATATTTTATTGATTTTTTTATAGAGAGGAAGGGAGAGGGCTAGAGAGCCAGAAACATCAATGAGAGAAACATTGATCAGCTGCCTCCTGTACACCCCCAACTGGGGATGTGCCTGCAACCAAGGTACGTGCCCTTGACTGGAATTGAACCTGGGACCTTTCAGTCTGCAGGTCAACGCTCTATCCACTGAGCCAAACCAGTTTCAGCTCAATTTAGTTTTTGTATATGGATGCAAGAAAGAATGGATAGAGGGATGGTTGAATGGTGGATGGATGGACGGACAGATGGACGGAGGGATGGACGGACAGATGAATGGATGGATAGATGGGTGAATGAATAGGTGGGAAGGAGAATAGTGAGTCTGATCATGGCAGATCACATTGCTTCTGACTTTATTTTCTAAGACAGAAGAACAACAAGGTAATTCCTCAGAGTTGTCTTCATTCCCTCTTGTCCAATCTCTGTACCTCCCCTTCCCACACCACCCATGGCATTTTCCTCATCTTACAAATACCCCAGGACTCCGGCCTCCACAGAAACTACCCTGGCTGCCCGTCAGGAAACAGACAAGCCTGCAGAGAAAGGAAAATAAATAAATAACAACAGTGACGCCTCGTACTTGGAGGCCTGGGAAATGAACTCCGAACGGGAACTGAACTCAAAACCAAATGTTTGGTTTTCAGTGACAACCAGTTCCTTGGCAGAAAGCCTCAGCCCCCTCCTGGGACCACTTAGAGGCTGCCGGCCGGAGCTCTTCCTGAGAAATGCAGTCTGCCTGACACCTTCCTTAGGCAAGGAAGGGATTCCTGCCAAGAGAAAACAATCGAACTTTCTACCTGCTACCCCAAGGCGGTTCGTGGTTGGTATTTTTCTACCTTGGGAACTTTCCAGATAGTTCCCGGGGAATCAGACGGTGTTTGGAGAGAGCTTACTCAAACCAGCAGTTTAACACCTGTCCATGTGTGTGTGTCACATACATACACACACACACACACACACATACGTCAAGCTTTTAACCTGGCGCCTCGTTGCCATTCGGATTCCACAGGAATTTATGTCTGACAGCGTGTAGCTGCTTAGGCGCCGTAAGCCTGGGAACAGATATCCTTCCAGGGAGTGGATGAAACTGAGAAGAGGGGCTGAGGAGGTGAGGAGGCCTGCTGGGAGGGCTCCAGGGGAAAGGGCATGAAGCAAAAGGAAACATTTTCCGTGCACCTGACTCCGGGAGACTAAGTCCCCAGAAAAATGCAACAACACGGCTCCTGCTCCAGATCATGGAGCCACTTCTCCGCTCCTGCCTCCTCTGCAGGAACCTGTCCTCAGATCTCACATGGAAAAGCCAGGTTCACGGCCTCGTTCTCACGTCCGCAGCTACCACATTCAGCTTTTGCCCTTTTCCTTTCGCTGATGTCCACTGCAGCGAGGTACCCATGCCAACAGAGGTAGGCCCACCCTCCTGACTGGTACGCCTGGTCTCAGCACAGCCCGATGGAAGCTTCGAACTCTGACTACACATGACAGACAGAGTAGACCTGGAGAGTCACCGAGCACAGATGAGGGGCAGCCTCACCAGCTAGTGCTCAGTGCTTCCCACATGGAGTCCACTTCCGCAGTCTCTAGTGACCGGGGCACCCACTGCACCAGGCAAGTCATGAGAGCCATGATGAAAGAACGGCAAACTTCTTGGAATTATCCCCGTCTGCCTCGCCCTCCATCATCAGGCAAGGTCGAGAGAACCAATGGGAAAACTGGATCCAGGCAGAACAAGCCTTAATCGCCTGCGCGAGACGGCACAAGCTGAGGAGGGTGCGCTAATGTTTTCTTTTTCCAGATGCAAGGAAACCTTTTCTCAAAAGAAACCTTTTCTCCTTGGCTATCAACAGTTTGGTAAGATACACCTTTGTGAACAAAGATGAAACAGTTACTTTTCTCTCTACCTGATCCCTCCAGAATTCAAAAACTCTGAGCACTCTTATTTTTATGATAATATATTTATTTGCATAAGTTCAATAAAAATCTCTCCTCCTTGTAACAAAACGCAGTCGGGAGCATTGGCTGTGTTACCAAGGCTTTGACTGGAATGTCATATTTGAGAGAGATGTATGTGGACTCAGATATGAGCACAGCTTCAAGGAACTGCTGGGGGAAATTGACCTGGTGTCCTGCTTACAAGGTTCCCCAGCAAAGCAGTCAGAGAAAGAATTATGTGGACAGTCACTATTCTTGCTATACTTACCTCGATAATCAGGCCAAACAATGCAAACAAATTTAGTTTTATTGAGATTTTCTTTGATTAAAAAAATATATGGGTAATTATAGAGAAATACTATGTTTTCACCTTTGTAGCTATTAGAGTTCTGTTTGTTGTCCTTGAGGTTTTTTTAAATACAGTGGTACCTCGAGATCCGATGCCCTAACATACAAGATTTTTGAGATACGAGCCGTGGAGCGAGTGATTTTTGCTTTGAAATAAGAGCAACAGTTGAGATACGAGTAATCGCACGGATCAGTCTGCTGCACACGACCCACCAGTTTACCGAGACTCTAGCGTCTCATAGTTTCCCACGCCTCAAGGCTATGGAACGAATTAAACTCGTATCTCGAGGTACCACTGTACCTGTAAACTGGATCCTGAATTCCAGTTTCCTCAAATATCTGGCTATGCCTCACCAAGCTGATGTTTCTAATTTTCTCCCACCCTCCCGATTGGGAATCACCATGCTTCTTGGAAGGGACTATCCCAGGTCATCCTTGCTACCCACAAAGGATGTTCTGATCTAAAATAATCCTTTCTTTTCTTTTGTCAATAACCCTCTTGCCCCGCCCACCTTCCTATAAAAACCTTCCACTTTGTAGTACCCCTCAGAGCACCATTCTAGTTGCTAGATAGGATGCTGCCCAATCCATGAATCACTTAATGAAGCCAATTAGGTCTTCAAACTTACTCAGCTGAATTTCATTTTTTAACAACAGATCTGGGAGTGATACAAATCCAAGCTCAACGATGCAAATTGCTTCACGTTCCTGAGCTCGAATTCCTCATTATAGAGATGTTGCTTGTCTTAAAGGATTACATATGACAATTAAATTAAGTGATGTAACATAGAGTATAATCCACGGGGCCTGTTAGCAAGTAGGCACGCAACAAATATGTGTTGAATGTACAGAGAATGATGGACTCCCTATTCTGACCCCTGGTTCTAGAAATCCAGGGAGATCCTGGACTCTCCAAGAGCTGCTCGCTCAGTCCCTGGCTTCCATAAACAAGTCCTTCTCCCCACCCCCCAAAGCCTCAAGATAGATCCTGGCCTATGTCCCAAGACATACAAGGACAGGCAGTGGGAGCACTCGGCCCTGTGTGCAGATAATAAAGGGGAACAGTGTCTTTAGAGAATTTATAAGTAAAAGTCAGTCTGATTTTATCATCACCAGGCACATCAATTCTAAGCAATGTGGATAAATACTCCTCCCCACCACCCATCTGGGCCACTAAAGAATTATACACGATGAGTGGGCTGAGTACATATCTGGCCCTAATACTCCCATCTGGATGGGTCAGAAGCCAAACCCCTGGACAGATCCAGCAACTGGAGATAGTTCCAGATCTTCATATCTGGTTCATATCTACCTTTCCAAAGAACTCCGAAAGCCTTTTAGTCCCAAACTGTCTTGATAGGAACATAGTATGAGAATAGAAGGTGAAGTTATTGCAGGCCAGAAAGTGTGTAAACAGGCCTGGACCAGAATAAATAATGGCCCCACTTATCAGACAGACCCTTTCATCCTCCTCCTTCACTGCCCCTTGTTTAGTATTGTTCAATGGGCCTAATTTCCTTGAAAATTGTAGCTTGACCCCTGGGTGGTCTTAGGCCTCTATTTCTTTTTTTTATATAATAGGAAAAGGGGGTGGGGTGTCAAATGACAGAGCTGGAGCAGTTACCTAGTTCAGCTCTTATAAATGATGATGTTCAGAGAGGTAAAGGAACCAGTTGAAGGTCACACAGCAAGTTGAGTGGCAGAAAAGGGAGTGAGCTCCTAACTGTGGCATTATGAAAAGTGAAGCAGTGCACATAAAGTGCCAAGCTCGGTGCTGACACCTAGTACACAAATGATAGGCATTGTGTTGTCATTCCCTTAAAACAGTGGTTCTCAACCTTCCTAAGGCCGAGACCCTTGCATACAGTTCCTCATGTGGTGGTGACTCCCAACCATGAAATTTTGCTACTGTTATGCATCGTGATGTAAATATCTGCATTTTCCAATGGTCTTAGGTGATCCCTGTGAAAGGGTCGTTCGACCCCCAAAGGGGTTGTGACCCACAGGTTGAGAACCGCTGCCTTAAAATGAGACTAGAACCTACATTTCCAGGTTTTAGGGAAGACTCTTGCCAGCACCCAGCTGCAGCCATCCAAATGAGACAACACCTCCTCCAGAGACATCTCCCTCTCACCCCCTGGCCCCTCTATTAAACAGCTCTCCTTTATAACGAGTCAATTTTTTAAAATCTATCTCCTTGTCCCATGTGCCCATTGGTTAGCCCTAGATTTAATCTCACTAGCATTGTGCCTTTCACAAAGAGATTTCCACCTTAAATCAGCATGTGTTGGTCTCTGGATCGAAACCATCCAATTAAATTGACTGGGTAGTAAAAAAAAAAGAGAGAGAGAGAGAAGAGAGAAAGAAATGTATCTTTCATTAGTCATTCATCTGGAGAAAGAAAAGGTCGGTCTTTATCTTAGTAACAAAGAGGACACCTTACTTGTCCTCTTTGTTGATTTACACCAGCTGCGTACATCAAAACAGTGAGTTTACAGGAGGCAAATGCCCTCTGTTAGGTAAATTAAGGTGAGCACCTCAATGGGTACCCATTACCCCGACAGGAGCAGGAAGAAAGCTGGCCCCTCAATCTTCCCTCTGAAAAGGCAGCATTGATTCGACACTTACACATCCATGTCTGAAGAGCAGGAGTGAAAACAAAGAAAAAGGAGGCCCGGGACGTCACCTTTCCACCCAGCCGCACACAGAACATTCCACACCAGTGGTTCTCAACCTTCTTAAGGCTGCGACCCTTGCATACAGTTCCTCATGTGGTGGTGACCCCCAACCATGAAATGTTGCTACTGTTATGCATCGTGATATAAATATCTGCATTTTCCAATCGTCTTAGGCGACCCCTGTGAAAGGGTCGTTCGACCCCCAAAGGGGTGGTGACCCACAGGTTGAGAACCGCTGTTCCACACCATCTTACAGCTTCACACAGCCTTTCATACTCTAAAATGATTGCTCATCATTTTATTTGGCCCTCAAGAAAATCCTGTGATATGAGTAAAGAAAGCACTTGGTTTTACAGATGAGGAAATGAAACGAAGAGTGGCCAGATATGGGATAGACGGGCCATTGATTTGTGATTTTGGCAAATGAATAAATGCCAGGCACTGTGCTAGATTCTGCAGGGGAGATGGTGGGCAAGACCCCTCCCTCAGAGAGGAGCAAACAGAGACTAAACATACTGTTGGGATAAGGGTGAGGGCAGGGAGAGCAGAGCAGGAGAAGCATCAAATCCGGACGAGGATGCTGAAGGGTGAGCAGGAGGCAGCCAAGCAGAGACTTTGACTCTAGGAGACAGGCTTAAATGAGAGACCCAAGAACATAAGGCAGGTAGGTGATGTGCTGAGAAATGCCAGCAAAGCGTGCACACACACAAACAGCGGCTACCGGAGACCTCTAAACACAGAGATGGGAAGCAGAAGCTCAATCCAAGGCTCCTGGGGCTTCAGAAGGTCCTGGAGCTCCATCGCGTTGGTTTGAAAGGTAAGGGCTATTTCTTCCTCCTCCTGACTTCTGGTTTGCCTCACCGGGCAGCCAGAACAAGGCTGAACACACAAGTCCCAAGACTTCCTTCCCTCCAGTCTCCTGCCCTGGACAATAGCCAGGACCTGCCAGAGCTTTGCATCTCACCAGACTGTCATGAAGAAGAACAGGGCATTTATCTTCTACATTTGTCTCAGACTTAAGCCCTGGACATAAAGTGACATACCTAGGCCAGCAAGAAAAGGATGGTAGGCATTATGGAAAGAGGAGAGACTTTGAAACCCGCTAACAGTTGTTTCTGTTGACACTTGCAATGGCTCTTTCAAAGAGCACAAGTGAGAAATGCCTCAAATTTAACGTGTCTCTTTTTGGAGTCAGATTGATGGATCTTTTGGTGAACTATGTATTTTTTTTATTTCTTTTATTGATTAAGGTATTACATGTGTCCATATTTCCCCATTGTGAACCATGTATTTTTGAAACAGAGTTCACATGGGGTATTTTATTCCTACCTTTATTCCCATGATTTGGGGGAGGGGCGAGTATTTGGCTCCTCGAGATTCTCCTTGTCTAGTTGCTTCTCAGTCCTCCTCTCTTCAACATTGAGTCTCTTCCGGAACTACTTTCCCCCAGCTCTGAGTTCCACTCTGTCTAGTTTGTTTTCCAGAATTGTAAAATGTTTTGTCTTTCCTCAGTCAACGAAATTTATTAAAGTCATTTTGCTGTAAGTTGCTCCTCCAGCACCCTTCTCCAGCCGCCATAAATTCCTAACACAGCTCCTCTGTGCTCCGTTACCATGAAGGCTGGGCAGCTGTTCCGACATCGCTCAGAAATAAAAGCTCTAGCCACAGTCCTCTGAGCCAGACTCCCACTCAACCAGGCAAATTAAGTTCCTCTTGCACCCCACGGAACTCTAAGATTACAACGAGGGTTCTACTCTTTATATCGGAAACTACCCCCTGTCAACCTGTGATCTGGGACCACGGGTGGCCAAGAAATCTTCAATGATTTACTTAACAAGGACAGCATACTTACTACTTACAAACTCCACCCTCAGTTTCTCTGTAGGAAGACACTGTTTCCATTGCACATATCACAGTCTGAAATTATATTTTTATCTTGGTTTATTCTGCTTCTCCCAACAAACATATGTTCCATGGAAAGAATGACTTCATCAGTTTCGCCCAGAATTTTATCCCCAGTGTTCAAGATCTGATACACAGCAGATACTCAATAAATATGTGTTGGATGGTTGGACGGGTTGACAGATGAATGGATGAATGGATGGAGAGTGTTAAGGTTAAGGCACCATGAGGACAACTCAATCCACTCAAGGATTTTACAAATGAAGCAGCTGATTTTTCATGCCAAGCTGATTTTTCAATACAATCATGACTGGGTGTTCTCTTGCACATAAATCTTTTTATTTCCCAGACCAGGCGTCACATCACTTGGCTCTCAGTCAAACAAGCACCTTTACTTTCTTCCTTTATGAGGGGAATTTGGTCACACACATTAGAGGTCAAAGTTCAAGACATCATTGATGAGGCCGGAGAATTTAACATGCAGGGGATAGTTTAAATACTGCCTTCTGAAGATTTCTGGGGCACTTAATAAAACATATTTAATGGCACTTAATCAACATCAAGAATCTAGAAAGACTAGTGAAAAATATGAGGCTTCAAACAGAATAGAACCACTTATTGGTTTAGTATATTGGGCACCATAAAAGATTCTGTCAGGGCAAAGGGGAATTCCTCAAATTTTTTAAATATTTTGATAACCACTCTTATAGATAACTAGAGGATGGATCCACAAAAATTCATGCATGGGAGGGGAGGTCCTCAACCCAGCCTGCCCCCTCTCACAGTCCAGGAGCCCTCAGGGGATGTCCTACTGACAGCTTAGGCCCACTCCCCGCAGTTTGGCCTCTCTCTGTGGGAGGCAACCGGGCTGATCTTGGAAAGGTGCTGTCCCCATCACCCCACTGCTGCTGCCACTGCTGGCTGCCGCAGCTGCCAGCCCTTGCTTCTTAGTGGTGGCCTCACCCACTGCCCACTGGTGGGTGGGGTCGATCTGGGGCCAGGCTGGCTGAGGGAAGGGCTGGGGGAGGCTGAAGCACAGCAGGTTGCACCCCATCCGGCCTCTGTGGAGGTGTGGTGCCAGAGCGGCCCATGCTGCTGCTCTGTGGAAGAGGCGGCACTGGGACCCGGACCACACAGCCCCCTTCCCTGCTCCCTCTGCCGAAGGGGCTGCAGTGCTGGACCTGTCCACGCTGAGGCCTCTCCCGGGCCACCTCTGCAAAAGGGGTGGTGGCAGTGGCGCCACCTCCACTCCCCTGGTGGCGTCTCTCCCGCAATGACAGCCCTCGGCCCTCGAGGCCACTGTGGCTTTGTCTGGATGGACATCCGGAAGACATCCGGTCTAATTAGCATATTACCCTTCTATTAGTATAGATACCTAAGGCTTGTTAAAATAAAAACACTGAAACCTGTAAAGAATTTTTGTGAATGAACATAGACACTGGGGGGTTGGGATATGCCTGGGAGGGAGGGGGAGGGGCAATGGGGAGATATGTATACATGTAACACAATAAAATAAAAAAAGAGTAATATGCAAAAAAAAAGAAATTGTGAGTTTATTTGAACCAAACTGTAGACAATTGCCGGGAAGCAGAACCTCCATGGATTGAGATAATGCTCCGGAGAATGGCAGGTTTTCATCTATTTTTATGCATTACAATCAAAGGAGGGGAGGTAGGTGGGTTACATGAAATCCATTGGTGACAGATTAGAGAGGCAGAAGAAAGCAAAACGGGAGGAGGAGGGGTAAGGAAACCCCTAGAATTGAATAAAAAGCAAAATGAGAGATACATACTTAGGTGGGTGCAGGATAGTCAACAGGCTACAATTAACATAACAATAATGAAGGAACCAAGGGGTCTGTAAAAAGGGAAGTTACAAGTTACCCAGACATTTCAAGGGTATATCATATATGCAAAAATACAGACAGGCTCAGTTAAGGTAAAGGTTGACCTTGTTAGTGAAGATAAAGCCTAGGACGTAACTATCCACCATAACTGCGTTTAGTTACAGTTTAATTTCAGAGCATCCTTTGCGGTAACTTTAGGTCTCTGAGTTTGTAAGACCGCCATGCAGGCCTCCCCTGAGCTTGTCGGGTCAGCATGTGGCCCCTTTCGTCCACAGGCCCTTCCGTTTCTAACCTACCATTTTCCTATGTCTACTCAAGGGCTCCAAGCTCTTCTTTTCATATACCTTCCACACTTAGAAAATAAATCTATAAATATATTTACAGTGGAGCTCTGAGTCTTATTTACATAGATCTGTCTATCTTTCAAAATGAAATATAGCCATATTGAAAGGAAATGGACTCCCCTCCATCTTGTCCTATAGGGCTGGGACCCCTGCCTAAACCCCTATCCTTTTCTGGGAGTGGCCACAGGTGTGCCAGCAATGTCTTAACTTCCCCAACCCCCACTGGAATGGACCAGTGAAGCTCCAGGAACACAGTCCTAATAAGGCTAATCCACAGAAAGACCCTAATTCAAGTGACCAATCTCTGTAACCCTTGTCACTTTCCTAAGCCCTCCCAATTATCCTACCCCATAAACTCATTGTTCCCGCCCCGCTCTCGCCAGAAAGAGGCTGAGAGCCAAACCCGGGTTTGAATAAAGACTCTTTGCTTTTGCATCGGAAAAGGCTCCTCTGGGCATAACAATATATTATACAGATGGCTATACTTCCAACTCTTTCTTATCTTTATGACAGACGTGTGAATTTT
The DNA here is from genome assembly GCA_004026805.1 of Lasiurus borealis. NCBI lineage: Eukaryota > Metazoa > Chordata > Mammalia > Chiroptera > Vespertilionidae > Lasiurus > Lasiurus borealis. The sequence continues at coordinate 7,249 of PVJN01036829.1, read as the reverse complement.
GTGTGATAGACCATCTCCTGTCCCCCAGGTTGGCATTTGTGAAAACTAGAACACGGAGCTTTGTCCAAAGTCACATAGTATGCTATGGTTCAACCAAGGCCAGACCCAGTTCCTCATCTTGCCTTCTTTGCCCTGACTGAGGAAGGTAATGAATGGCACTCTTCCCCTTCCAATCCATGGCAGGCTTTACTAGGCAACCACTGTCCTCCTTCTCAACTTTACTTAAAAGCCACTACCAATCGTTATCAGATCAAAACCTGAGAGTTGAAACCTATTGCCTTCATTGTACTAACCGAGTTCCCGCCGCAAATTAGGGAGCCCCTGGTGAAAAGTAATCCGCGGTGAAAATGGCTGCTTGCGAAAGGAGAATGAGCGGTAGAGGAATACAAGGAAGGTGAGTGAGTAGGGCAGGAGATGGGGTAAGTTTTGAATTTTATATTCTATAGCTGCCTGAAAGTCAAAAGACCTGGGTTTCATTTTCCTCTAGTTGCTGCAGGAAACAGGAATGAATCATTATCACCACCATGAAATATTCAACTGTTACATGCAAATGGTTGTTAATTACATTCCCGCTCCCATTAAAGAGGTAAATGACTATTTCAACCTCTCCCTGGGTGACCACTATGTACATATTCCATCCCTAATCTCTCCATGAAAACATTTAAATGGTGTTCTTTACAATCAACCCAGCTTTAAAGGGGGCAGCTTTGGAGGTGATGTATTAACTCTGAAATAACATCTTACATAAACGCAAATGATCCTTAGTTAGGGGAAAACAAATATAGGTGCAGCTCTTCGAATCTTTCTTTCTTGGATGATTCATTCTTATTCTTAATTTAGCAGAAATCTAAATTAATAATAAAGCTGATAACATAACATACCTGAAGAGGTGAGTCAGCCAACACCAACAGACCATTTCCTCTGCATCTTTCCTATTTTCTCCCAATAAAGAGCTTTATAAAGAGCTGCTTCTAAAATTAGCGTTTAGCAGAAATAAAAACCTATTTATTATTTGCTGGGAAACTAGAGCAGAGATAGAAATATGACTGTGTCCAGGGATTGATGTGTTTCCCAGAATTCCAACCCAAACAAAGGTTGTTGAGATCATGTTGATAGGGGACAAGTGGGCAGGGAGTGCTGCTGGGGGTGGACTTTCTATGATACCCCCCCTCAAAAAATAATAATTTTTTGAGACTCACTGGGAGAATGAGTGATTTTTATTTCCATGAAATTAAATCCCTGTGTTTCCAAAGTCCCCTTCCCCTAAGTCCAGTCCTAGAAGAAGTGTAGCTGGGGTTTCAGTAAAGCTAGAAGCAAAGCCATTGTCAAAGTCTCCTTCCATGTTAGAAGTGGATCTGGTTCCTTATCAGGCTAGCTACAGTCCATTAGTCCATGTGTGTGTTGGAGGGGGGGGTGAGAGGAGGGATCCCACATGGCTGTGGACCATGTGAGCAAATAGAGGGAAGCAGGAGCAAAAGAGCACACAAGCCAAGAGTCACAGAGTCCCAAGAGAGCGGGGTTTTGTTCAGGGAACTGAGTATCCCGAATCTTCCCAGGCCTGCAGTGGCCATGCCCATTTTGGCCAACCACCTCTGTTCCCAGGTGTGACTGCCAGGCCAATATCTTCCCCATGTCATCCCAACTCTACTGGGCATGTGTCTGTCTTCCCTTTGTCCAGTCCCCTCCCCTCAGTGTTTCATAGGGAACATGCTGATAATGTCTGGCCTTCTCTTTGCTCCTTTCCTGTTACGAATAACGAGCTAATGACAATGATATGGATGTGAGTCTGAAAACACCCTCCTTTTGCGTTCTGAAAAAAGAGTCACATCACTCCAAAAAAAAAAAGTCTGTAAACTGGAAATAAACATTTCCCTTCACTGACTGTCATCTGTGCCTAACCTGAGCAGATGGGGCTTTAGGTGGGTCTGCACCATGAGATCACTGAGTCTTCTCCTATTGAATTGTAAATCAGATTGCCATCTCAGGCACTGGGGGCAGGAGACATGGGGTCATCCAAGTTGGAGTGACCTCCTTTGGCTTTCGTGATGACCTCCTTCCAGATCTTCCTGGGAGGCCCATGTCTGGGACATCCTGGGCATCAGAAGGCTTTGCATTCTGACTCTTCTGGCTAATCCCCAAGCTCAAGCCTCTCTAGCTTGGCCATAATAGCTGCCATTTATTAAGCACTATTACGGGCTTGGCACTGTCCTCAGAGCTTTATGGATGTCACCTCATGGAACCCTGAGTATGAGGTAGATGGCTACGGTCATCTCCGTTTTACAAATGAGAAAACTGAGACTGGGAGAGAGGAAGTGATTGCTCCCGAGTTCCCCAGCTAGTAAGTGGCAGAGCTTGAGTTAAAAGCCAGATCCAGAGCCTTGGCCCTGAATCCTATGTAACCTTGCCTCATAGCCGATGACATTTCATTCAGACACGTGAGGAAATGATAGAGATGGTGGGTTCTCCCATGGTCCTTCAGCCACCCAGGTTGCTGTGCTGAACCAACAAAACATTTTTACTACCAGGATCTAAAACATCAAGGACATGACTTTCTTACTATTGCCACTGATGGCTTAAAATGAAAATGTTTCGGGCGTTTGTGTTTTGGTGACTCAGCAGATTAAATTCTTTTTCAGGTTTGGGGAATTTTCTCCACCGGAGCTTCTTGTGAGGCAGTAGAGCCAAAAATGTGACCCTTGCCTTCCCAGCCTGCTTTGAGGGTTGGACATGGGACATGGCCACACCCGTCTGCTCAGATAGTTCCACCCAGGAGTTAAAACAGCAGGTAGAGACTCGGAGAAGTGGAGACTGTGAAGAATCTATGCTAAGGGCACATGTCAGAAAAAAAGAAGGAAATCAGAGTGTGATTAGGAGGCAGGGCCAGCAGTATCCAGTGTCCTAGCAGCAACCACACAGGCCATGGCGTCTAGTGAATGGCAGTGGGACTAGGATCTCACCAGCCCATTTCTGTGGCGAGGGTCTGTCTGCAAGGCCATCCTTGCGCCTAGCTGCCCAGTTACCCAGCCTTTTAGGCCACGTGGGGTTTGCCCGAGGCTCTCAATCAGTTTCTGTTGCTCTGACAGAGCAGGGAAGCAGAAATCTAGCATCGCAAGTGTTTCTGTTCTCCACAGTCTCTTGACAATCACAGAAGGGGGGCAGGGAAGAGGCAGAAGGGTCTAAGTTTATGATAAAATCCAGAATCAGGAATTTCTGCACCCACAGATAAGATTAGCTCTAGGACAGTGGTTCTCAACCTGTGGGTCGCGACCCCTTTGGGGGTCGAACAATACTTTCACAGGGGTCGCCTAAGACCATTGGAAAACACAGATATGATTCATAACAGTTGCAAAATTACAGTTATGAAGTAGCAACAAAAATAATTTTATGGTTGGGGGTCACCACAACATGAGGAACTGTATTAAAGGGTTGAGGCATTAGAAAGGTTGAGAACCACTGGTCTAGGAGTAAAGGTCACCTCTGAAATAACTCATTTGTCCATACCACCGCTGTTAAACTGGGCGGGCCTGCTGTTGCCCCCAACAGTCAAACTTCTCCCGGCAGCACGGAGCTGGATCCCCGCAAAGACCACGGGGTTTGCAGAAATACGAAGTAGCTTGGGGAGCAGGATAATGTGTCTCCAGATTAAAGAGAAAATATTTGACTAGTATAAATAAGGCAAGGAAATTACCTGTATGAAGGAGGTTTTTTGTGAAAGAAAACATTCTACACAAATCATGTGAATAGAAACAGAAATAAACAGGGTGCGTGAATCCTGGGCTTTGTACTGTTTGACTCATTACACTCTCAAACCTCCTGTGGGGAGTGGGTGTTAAACATGTACACACTACAAAATGATGCTGGGACGTTTTCTACCTGCAACACTCATCCCTTAAAACTCCCAGCTGCTCATAACTGTGTTTTGCTAAGATGCCCACACATATGTACTTGTTTCCTTCGACTACGATCCACCCAATGTGTGCCCTGTGTGAGCCAAGAGAGGCACTTTTCAGGCCAAAGAAAACAGATGAGTCAGGCAGGTCCTTGTTCCTGAGAACTCTCGGGCTCTTTCAGAAATGGTCTCATGAACAGATACTCGCAATGCAGCCTGATAAGAGCTGACAAAGAAATCCAGTGCATGACAGGAACATTGATGAAGGTGGTGGAGCTGCCTGGGGAAACTGGGAAAGATAAGGTCTGTTTGGGCAAACCTCAAAGGAAAAAAATATTAGGAAGTTGATTCTTAATGTGTACATCATCAATGTTGTCGTTTTATTGGTACCTACATCCACTTTCTCCATCCTAATCACGCTCTGATTTCCTTCTGAGAATTTACCAGCATGCCATTGGGTTTAATGAAAGATGGTAATTCTAGGTGCCTACCTGCCAGTTCAGAAGCTCAAGACACCAGAGCCTGCCTCTCAAAATAGCCAGGAAGCATACCGGTGGCCAATGCTCAGCCAGTGGACTTGCCTCCGGGACTTTGAGTCTGGACGAAATAGTACCGCAAGGGGAGAAGGAAGAGCTGATGGTAGACCAACCACTAGATTAGCCAGCCTCCTATGCCCATGAAGCCTTTGCTGTGGTTCCTACTGCCCAACCTTTCTGAGTCCTGTTTGGTCATTCCCCAAACCTGATCCTCCAGCCTGTCTTGTGCTCTGCGAACCTCCCATAATTTCTCCCTAAGAAATCCAGCCCCATTACATTTCCATTTACTTAAGTAGCAAGAGTCTTTGCAACCAAGGGTCCCTTGTAGCTGGACCTCTCAGGGTAGAGCATAGAGCCCACCAGAGCTCTCCATAGTCCAGGTCACATCCTCCTTGCCAAAGACCGCCAACCATTTCTCCTACCACTGCTACCTTCACATTCCTCTTACCTTTCATCTATCCGTCAGGTATCAACAGCTCAATTCCTCCTGTGAAAATCAACAGCCTCAACACCCAAGAAGTTATTTTACTGGTAATCGGGGCCATATGTAGGCATTGGCTAAGGAGGAGCCATGCATACGCCCTCCCAAGACTTTGAAAACCATGGAATGGAATGTTGCCGGGTTGCCCACATATAGATTACTGAGCTGGAAAAATGATGTTAGACCTCAAGAGTCCTTGCTTTGGGTTTAAAGGTGATTAAGCTGAAAGTGCTACCGGGGCTTGAGGAATCGATTAAATTGAAGGTATGGAATGGAGTGTCCGTCCCCACAACCTGTTACAAAAGGTGCTGGGGCTTACTGTCCAGACGGAGTGGCCGGAGGAGCTTCTGTTCAGACTCTGTGCACAAAATGAATGAGCTGACGGCAGAGAGTTACTGCTGAGAATAATAAGCAGTTACTACGACTATCTATCAAGTGTTTCAAGAGGGCAGGGACCAGATCTATTTTGTGCCTTGCCGAATCCCCAAAGCTTAACTAACACATTGGAGCAAGTGCTCAATATTTTTTTTGAATTAACTAATATCAGGCACAGGGCTAAAGACTTTATCTACATTATCGTACCAAGTTCTCTCAACACTGTGGCAGGCATTGTTCTCCACCTGGAGCAGATGTGACAGTGGAGGAGCTGAGAGGTTAAGCAACTGGGAAGTAATGGGAGTTGGGATTTGAATCCAGGCTGAAGTGACTCTAAGGCTTATATTGTTAAGCGCCATGCTGTGCAGTCGTGCCCTACACTGCCCAGGCAGCAGCACCAAGAGGCCCAGTGTCCAGGGGAGGAGGCAGATATGGACAGAATTATTACTGCAGGCAGTTGAGCAACACAAGGTTAAAGAATGAGATTCAGGGGAAGCTCTGCTCACATGCCCACTGCCAGTCCCTTAGTTGACAAGTCTCACATGACTATCCTCTGCCACCCCCTAGGGCCTCATTGATTTTCATTTTTAGGTTCCTTCACCAACTCCCCATTCATCACACTGCTGGAAATGGGACATTCCTATGTCACAATTAGGTCATTCCTTCTCCTACCTGAAACTTGTCCATGGTTTTGCCTTTGCCCTCAGGATAAAGCCCAAAGCCTTGCTACTCAAAGTGAGGTTCATGGACCAGCTGCACTAATATCAGCTAGGAGCTTGTTAGAAATGCAGAATCTCAGGTTCCACTCTTTGAATCAAAATCTGCATTTTCAACAAGATATCCAAGTGACTCGTAAGCAGATTAAAGTTTGAGAAGCATGGACCTGAAGTGTTCAATGAATCCCTCAAGGTCACACCTCACACTAAGGCCACTCGGAACATCTCCCTGTTCCTTCATGTGCCAACTCTGTCCATGCTACAGTGCTTTACCTGTGTTGTTTCTGTCTTCCTAAGCTACCCTCCTTTTCCCTCGGCGGCACCTTCCTCACTCCTTCAGCCTTAGTTTTTAAAAATCAGTCTTTCGGAGGAGGAGCCAAGATGGCGGCATAGGTAAACACCTACACTGCTGCCTCGCACAACAATTTCAAAACTACAACTAAAAGACAGAACAGACATCATCCAGAACCACAGGAAAGCTGGCTGAGTGGAAGTTCTACAGCTAAAAGGAAAGAGAGGGGCTCACAGACACCCAGAGGAACTGCAAAAAGCTGAGGTACGGAGACGCGCGCGCTGAGAGAGCGGCTGCCCGAGTACCTGGCTGGCTTTCTCTGACGGGAGGGAAACGGAGACTCCCAACGGCATTGAACCCCTTATCCTACGACACTCAACCCCAGATCCAGCTGAAACTCATACGGGGGGAGTTTGGACTGTGAAAAGGGAGAAGTGCACGGAAATTTAGGGGAGTCGCAAAAGATAGGAGGGTCTGGTCCCGGTCACGCACGCGCACACACAGGGCGCCGGCGCCACACTGAGGACAGATTGCTGATTCTGCCACTGGCTTTTGCGACTGGGCGGGAGACAGACGCTCCCAACTGCGCCACTTCTGAGTCCACTGGGCCCCTGTTTCGGGCGAAACCCTGGAGACCTAGACTCCTGTGGTCCTGGTACGCAGGGGAGCAGGGGAGCTGGAAAGGCAGCGGTCTAGAGGCACTGCGGGCGCTCGCGCACAGGACCGCTCCAGCCATTACCCAGTCACGTGAGACTCGGCGGCCGGCCGTGGAGGGCGGGGCCGACTGGAAGGCAAGGCGGTCCCTTAAGCCCTGAGACTCCACCCATCCCAAGCTCAACAGAGGCTTCTGTGGTCTTGCAAATAAAAAAGTTTCCCCGACAAAGTGAAAATGCCAAAACAAGGGAAGGGATCAAAAACAAAAGAAATGGAGGAAAAAAAACGACTGGATATAGAGTTCAA
>PVJN01036828.1:5473-21377 GCA_004026805.1 Lasiurus borealis | reverse complement strand
GAGAGAGAGAGAGAGAGAGAGAGAGAGAGAGAGAGAGAGAGAGAGAGAGAGAATTATTGATTCCTTGCTTCCCATACACACTCTGAAGGAGGGGTCAAACACACAAGCCCTGATGAGTAATGGAACCCGCAACCTTTTGGTGTACAGGATGATGCTCCAAACAACCGAGTCACCCAGCCAGGAAGATAGATTACATTTTAAGAATGCATTTCAGTGGCACAAAATCCTTACTGAACCTTCATGCAACAAGATGCAGTTTTGAAAAATGGATAGGGTGTCCCCCCAAAATATTTACACACACTGGATAATTATAAAGGCAGTGTTTATTAAAGTACATTTCCTTTTCAAAATTGACCTGTCAGCTATTAAAGTGTGTTTACATTTGGGCGGGGGGACACCCTCTATTTTAGTATCTATTTTCATAGTTTTTATAACCCGTATTATAAAAATGCAGCCAGCTTCAGTTTAAACAAACAAAAACAAGCAAGCAAGCAGCCAGGATGATTTATAAGACTATCTCTGATTATTTGGGTTTCTAAAAGTGAAATGATAGAAACGACTAGCATGTCTCAGAAGGGTCTAACACCATTGAATAAAATGCACCTAATTTGGTTTCACCCTTCCTGAACTGGTACTGACAAATGAATTAGATTATTTCTCTACCCAATTCTTATAAAAAAATACGAGATTCTCTCTCTCTTTCTCTTTTTTAAGTGATGACTAGTTATATATTAAATTGAACTACAGAACTGATACAGCCCTGGCCAGTGTTGCAGGATGGTTAGAGTGCTGGCTGGTGCGCCAAAGGGTTATGGGTTCAATTTCCAGTCAAGAGCACACACCTGGGTTACAGGTTCATCCCTGGCCCTGGTCAGGGAGCATGTGGGAAGCACAACCAATCTATGTGCCTCTCTCACATAGACGTTTCTCTCTCTCTCTGCCCCTCCTTCCTTCCCTTCTACTCTTCCTAAACAAACAAACAAAATGGGGAAAATATTCTCAGGTGAGGATTAACAAAACAAAACAAAGAATTGAGACAATTTGAGGTAAAAATAATTGTGGTTAGTTGTCATAAAAATACTATGAGACAAATGAATTCTATTCAAAAAACAGTTGAGACCAACTACTATGTGCCCTGACTACGCTGACTCATTGGGAGAAAAAGTGGAGGTAGATGCCTAAGATACAGAGAAGCTTCCCAAAGTTACCAGGAGAGTTTGCACTTAGCCATCAGATTAGAAAATGGGCTAATCATGGTGTTAAGGGTGGGACTTGTGGCTAAAGGAAATGTCTGGAGGTTCCAAGGATGACAGAGAAATAACCTGAAGGGAGAGAGGCCGTCATGAAGGTGAGCAAAAGGGAGAACAAAAACAGGCATGCAGGGAGGACGGTTAGGGAGGAAGGACAGTTGTGGGAACTCGTGTGTAACTTTCTCCTAAGCAAAAGAGAGCGTGCAGGTGCTCTGCCTCGCTCTTTGGCGAATGCAGGGTCCTGAGTGCGTTACCCTCTCTCCTGGCATCCGCGATCACCTTTGCTGCAGACCGGCTCATCACGTGCACGACGTACAGGGGGCAGTTGACGGCGCTGGCGATGGTGATGGCTCGCAGCGTGGCCTCCGCCTCCACGGCTTCTGGGCGGCACAGCTCGTGGCCCTCGGGGCCTGTGATCCCCAGAGCCAACATCTTCTTTGCTCCCTAAAAAGGCAGCAGGAAAAGACACATGTGCAAGGAAGGTTTACTAATAATAACAAACACTGTATTGTGTTGGGAGAGAAATACACTGCAGGGCTTTTACATCTGGTAGGGATGGGTGGGTGTGTTTGTGCGATGTACGTGTGTGCATTTGGTAAAAATAAATTTAATTCTCTGGTATGCTACTGTTCATATGCATATTTCACAGTTAAATTATTTTGGTAGAAAAGGTGAAAAAGATATGAGAGTAGTTCTAATCAGTCTTTGAAAAGCAGTGTTTATACTTAAGACTTATTGGTTCAGAATAAATGAAAATATGCTAATCCCCAACATTAGATCCTTGTTGAAATAACTCATGGTATTATATTATGTAGTTAATTATACTTTTTTTTAAATATATTTTTTTGACTTTTCACAGAGAGAAAGGGAGAAGGATAGAGAGTCAGAAACATCGATGAGAGAGAGACATCGATGAGAGACATTGATCAGCCGCCTCCTGCACGCCCCCTACTGGGGATGTGCCCGCAACCAAGGTACATGCCCTTGACCGGAATCGAACTTGGGACCTTTTAGTCCACAGACCGACGCTCTATCCACTGAGCCAAACCGGTCTTGGCTAATTATACTTTAAAAAAATATATTTTTATTGATTTCAGAGAGTCAGGGAGAGTGAGAGCAAGAGAGAGAGAGAGCGAGAGAGAGAAACATTAATGATGAGAGAAAATCATTGACCGGCTGCTTCTTGCATGCTCCTTACTGGGGATTGATCCCAAAACCCAGGCATATGCCCTAACCAGGAATCAAACTGTGACCTCTGTGTTCATAGGTCCACACTCAACCACTGAGCCACATTGGCTGGGCTCATTCTACTTGTTACTGAAACAGTCTTCCCTGTCCTCTCCTCGCCGCCCTCTCTCCCCACACGACCGGAATGATACTGGATCAGGTATTTCCCTCTCCAAACTGCTACATATTCCTGGCCAAAAAGGCAGGAAGTCAAGTCCGTGCGTGCGGAAATGGCTTGCCCTGTGTCCCACAGCCAGGAAGTGGGAGAGTCAGGGGAAAACCTTGATGTGTTTGAGTTGACAGCTCACGCTCTCCTCCATTACCCTCCGCAGCCCCCTGGCCACCGGGCCTGCATCTCACTGACGTTAATGAGAACTGAGCCCAGGGAAGAGAGAAAAGTCAGCTACTATAAAGGGTAGAAGACAGCTCTTTAAATCTTGCAGGCGGTGCACCCTGCAGGCAATAATAATGAACTAAGGTGAGAGATAAACGCCATCTAGATTTCCTCCAGATCACTTTTTAATACCAGTTTCTGAAAAGAGACTCTTTAAACAGCTCCCTCATACCCTGCTTACGCCTATTAAGCTGGTGTCCACACTTTTGGCATTCTGAAGCAGCAGCCTGAGCTACTGAAAAGAATAAATAAATAGCTGGAATTGGTTTGGCTCAGTGGATTGAGCATCGGCCTGCGGACTGAAAGGTCCCAGGTTCGATTCCGGTCAAGGGCATGTATCCTGGTTGCGGGCACATCCCCATTAGGGGGTGTGCAGGAGGCAGCTGATTGATGTCTCTCTCTTTGATGTTTCTAACTCTCTATCCCTCTTCCTTTCTCTCTATAAAAAATCAACAATATTTTTTTTAAAAAAAGAATAGATAAATAAATAAAAAGACTGAGAAAAACACAGAAAATATTTGTGTTTTTATAAAAACACATGTTCGAGATCTAATGGAATAGCTGGGTTGAGAAAGGAAAATCCTTACTCAAACGCAGATAATACCCGAGTGAAATTGAGAGCAGAGACTGGAGTAAACCAAATCGAGTGTTTGTAAACCTCAGACAATAAGTTTCTTCAAATGCAGGGCATGCCTTTCCCTCCCGGGGCCAATGCCTTCGCCCTGCCTGCACTGCGGCCGTTGTCACTGCTGTGGGAGCTCCGGGAGCTCCGGGATGCAGTTCTCACCTCGGCGATCAGGTCTCCGTTCTCCGCGTGGACCTGAGCAATCGCTCCGATTTCCTTGCACCGAGAGAAGGCCGCGTACAGCTCCGCGTCGCTCACCATGTACACGTCCTTATAGGCCATAAACATCTTGAAGGAGTTCACGCCTTTATCTTGGGTAAGGATTTTCATTTCTTCTTTCACCTAAAAGGAATCAACAGCAAGAAAAACCTCACTGTTTAATTTTTTTTATTGATTTCACAGAAGAAGGGAGAAGGAGAGATAGAAACATCAATAATGAGGAAGAATCATTGATCGGCTGCCTCCTGCTCGCCTCCTACTGGGGATCAAACCCACAACCCAGGCATGGGCCCTGACTGGGAATCCAACCATGACCTCCTAGTTCATGGCCCGATGCTTAACCACTAAGCCACACCAACTGGGTGTCACTGTTTATTTTTTTTAAATATATTTTATTGATCTTTTATAGATAGGAAGAGGGAGGGATAGAGAGTTAGAAATACCAATGAGAGAGAGATATCGATCAACGGCTTCCTACATGCCCCCTACTGGGGATGTGCCTGCAACCAAGGTACATGCCCTTGACTAGAATCAAACCTGGGACCTTTCAGTCTGCAGGCCTGCAGGCCAATGCTCTATCCACTGAGCCAAACTGGTTTCGGCTGTCACTGTTCAAAGATAATTTCAATACTTTCCAGAACAGTGCATCTGGAGGAGAAGTAAGTAAAATAACAGTTTAATTACAGAAAAACAAAACAAAACAAAAACAGCAATTAAGGCCTTGATCTTTCCCCCTCATTAGATTCCCTTTCATCTGCTGTGGTGATACTTTTAATGTTTATAGTTTTTATAGTTTTTTATAACTATAAAAACTGTTTAGCCGAGACCGGTTTGGCTCAGTGGATAGAGTGTCGGCTTGCAGACTGAAAGGTCCCAGGTTCGATTCCAGTTGGGGGCATGTACCTTGCTTGCGGGCACATCTCCACTGTGAGGCGTGCAGGAGGCGGCTGATCGATGTCTTTCTCTCATTGATGTTTCAGACTTTCTCTCTCCCTTCCTCTCTGTAAAAAATCAATAAAATATATATTTTTTAAAAAGTGTTTATAGTTTTTCCCAAAATAGTTCATTTGTAACTTGGAAGTAAATTTGTATCCATCACTCAATATGAGGACACCAACTCTGCCAAGACCTTGATCTCAGATTTCTAGTCTCAGAACTAGAAATGGAAGCATTTTGGAGAAAACTACAAATGCTTCCATGATTTAAATGTATCATCACAGCATCCTGATCGCCCCTCAGGAGCAGGGGAAGATGGAGAAGCCCTCAGGGGCAATCACAGTACCACACAGATGGCAAGCAGTGGCAGCTGTGGGGGTGGGACCAGCTGCCAGCAGCTGGGGGGGGGGGAAGGAAAGCCCCATAAGACCCTGATAGCTGGCCAAACCTAGGGACCCTACCCGAGGGGTCCCGGATTGTGAGAGGGAGCAGAATGGGCTGAGGGACACCCCACTCCTGTGCACGAATTTTGTGCACCGAGCCTCTAGTGAGAAAATAAATATCTGTTGTATATGCCCCCTTTGTTTGTGGTACTTTGTTACAGCAACCCCAGCAAACTGACACACGTATGGACCAAAATCTGTGTTTTAACAATATTCACCAGGTAACCACTGGCATACAAAGGGGTGAGAAGCACTGGTAAAGGTGGACATCATCACTTTTGCTCCAATAAGGTAAGAGGAGAGGACAGAAGGTAGGGAAAGGAGGGAGAGAGGAGGACCTAAAAGCAAAGGAGATCAGATGCACTGCTTAGAATGGCATTTTTGGGAAAAATTAACTTGCGCTGTGAACTCTGAACTCTGCTATTATATTTGCTGATCTACCTGTTAAAAACGGATTAGTAGTTGTTTTATATTAACTTGGTGTCTACAGCCCAGTTTTTAGGGGAAGGCAGGGGCCAAGTTACCTGGTAACGTCAAATACAGTCAGCCCCTTTCTGGCAAAAAGACTCCTGCGTTACGTCCAATGTGGAAAAACGTGTTGTTGACGTAAATCACAAGTAAACATGTCTTCTAAAGCACACAGACAAGTTCATTTGGGGAGAAATGGACACATTTTAACATCCCCCCCAAACTGTTTTCCTAATCCGAACCAGGCTGCAGCTTCTGCCATAGCCTACGTAATCAGAAGATGGAGGCTGGTTTCAGCTCCGTCAGGATACCATCTGACCAGCTGGTGAGATTGGCACCGCTCTGCAGAAAGGGGACAGCTGGGAAGAGGTCGGGAAAATATTCCGTCTGTTTTCCTTTCTCTTTCCACAAGAGTGGTGGTGGCTGGAGGTGGGGATGGAGCTGGGGCTGGGGGTGGGGTAATGTGGGAATGGAAATTTCCTTGGTTTATTTCCATACATTAACCAGTTCTGATTAAAGTTAAGGTCTGTGGGAAAATACTGTTTCATTTATGGAAATGCTGAATTTGAGGAAAAGAGAGACCAGTGCTTTTTGTTGGATCTTTTCCCATTAATGTTTAGAGAGAGTGGAAGGGAGAGGTCGAGAGAGAGATCAATAACTTGCCTTCTGCACGCCCCCTGACCGGGCTGGGGGATCAAACCTGCACAGCCAGGTACATCCCTGCGCCCTTTACTGGAATTTGAACCTTGAGATCCTTCATTGCGCAGGCTAGCGCTCTAACCACTGACCTCCCGGGCAGGGTGGAGATCGGTCCTTTTTAAAACTACATTTCATGAACTAAATATTAGGAAAGGCTACTGTGAATTATGATGAAGGATTTTTGCTATCATCTCTATAGGATTTTTTAAAATTTAGTTTTGGAAATATTGACAATACTTCAGAGTAATCAAACTTCAAAAGGTGAATAAGAATAAGCAGTAAAACGTCTCCCCTTCGATTCTGACCTCCAGCCATCTGCCAGTTTCGTTTTTAAAAAATATATATATTTTATTGATTTTTTTTTTTACAGAGAAGAAGGGAGAGGGATGGAGAGTTAGAAACATCGATGAGAGAGAGACATCAATCAGCTACCTCCTGCATGCCCACCACTGGGGATGTGCCTGCAACCAAGGCACATGCCCTTGACCAGAACGGAACCTGGGACCTTTCAGTCTGCAGGCCGATGCTCCATCCACTGAGCCACACCAGTTCTGGCCATGACCAGTTTCTCCATCTTGCACAAAGGCAGGACTAGGCTCTAAAAGGAAGCAGGCCCTCTGGGCGGCTCACCTGGTCCCCCCACCAGGTCACGGCCACGTGCAGGCTGTAGTCGCAGCAGACGGCGGGATCCGCCCAGCTCCGCCAGGTCTCGAAGGCGTGGAGGAGGGAGCTGCCTTTCGGGGGGATGGCAAAGTCCAGGATCATGGTGGTGCCGCCCGCCAGGGCCGCCTGCAAGCACAGAGGTTCCCACAGGTGAGCCATCCCATCCGTCCTCTGCCTCCGTCACTCATGTCCCCAACAACACGCAGCGGCCAGCACTCAGGCACACCTGACAGTCCGGAAAATGGCACCCGAACGCTGCCGTTAAAAGGCCCAGAAGGGACAGAGACAGACTTCCCATAAATTAGAGTCTGAAGGATTAAAACTGCTGGAGCGGAACCTGTGAGCTCTCGCTTCCAGACATTGTCCTCGGTTTGGCTCAAATAAACGCTTATAAAAATTAAACAAACAGAACTGCGGGAGTTGCTTCTGTCAAAGGAACGGCAGACCTGATGAGATGAAAATGGCTTTGAGCCAAAGAAAACAGGAAGACTATAAAGATAACCCAAAATGGAGAAGTGGAGAAGATTCATTTTTTTCCCCTCCTCTAGAAAACCGTCTTCATTGTGGCAAAATCCTGTTTTATTAGAGTCAATCTTGGTGAATTGTATCCCTGACTGCCCTGGGATCCACGCAGAATCCTTGGGAGACTCAATATGGTTCCCACCTCACCTTCACTCATCACAACCTCCTGGTGACCCCTCATCTTTCCTTTATTCCCATCTCCCCCTTCTCCGCCTCCCCCTGCCTCTGGTCCCAGTTCAGATGCTTCCCATCTTCTTCTGATCTTTTCATGTCTCCTGCTTAGCGCCCACTCACTCCAATGCGAACCCTTCCTTGCAACTAGAGGGACCTTCCAAAGTACAGGTATCACCACACGGCTCTGAAGCTCAAAACGGAATACTTCTCACTGACTCTGGAATGAAGTCTAATCTTCTGAGCATGGTCTACAAGACCCTGCAAGATCTGCCTCAGCTCTCATATTCTCCATGGCATATCTGTTACGTTACGTTACATTACATTACATTACATTACATTACATTACATTACATTATGACATGACACAAATATTCAGAGCAGCATTCTCCATAGTAGGAAGAAGTGAAAAACACCCAAATGTCCATAAGCTGATGAAGGAGTGAACAAAAGGTGGTATATTAATACATTGGAATATTACTTGGCCATAAAAAATGAATTTCTGATACACACCTCACCATGAATGAGCCTTGAACACATGAAGCTATGTGAAAAAGCCAGTCACCAAGATCATATATCATATGACTCTATTTATATGAAATATCCGTCAGAGGTGAATCCCTATAGTGACAGGAAGTGGAACAGGGGTTGCTTGGGGCTGGAGGGGGTGGGGAGAATCAGGTGATAGTGAAAGGTTTTCCTTGGGGAATGATAAGAATGTTTACAGTGGTAGTGCACACTCTGAATATATAAAAAATATTGAGACGGCTGAAACTGGTTTGGCTCGGTGGATAGAGCGTCGGCCTGCAGACTAAAAGGTCCCAGGCTCGATTCTGGTCAAGGGCATGTACCTTGGTTGTGGGCCCATCCCCAATTGGGGATGTGCAGGAGGCAGCTGATTGATGTTTCTAACTCTCTATCGCTCTCCCTTCATCTCTGTAAAAAATCATATATATATATATATATATATAAACACACATTGAGACATATACTTTAAGTGGCCGAATTGTATTGTCTATTAATTACATCTTAATAAAACCGTTACCCAAACAACAAAAACCACCTCCCACCTGGAATCCATCATTACATGGAGTGAGGAGGTGGCAGGATACTCAACTAATCAGAGGTTCTGCCCTCACAGTGTTTATAGTCACGGTGGGGAGATGGACTATGAAGAAATAATTATAATAAAATATTCAGATTGTGATTACAGGTAGCACGTATACTTCTATAATAAACAGTAGTATAGAGATGGTTAAAGGGAGGTTAAAAAAAAACTGCTAAGCTCCCTAGGAGAGGCCCAGGGAAAAGACAGGGGTACACATACAGGGGCGCACTATAGGAATTAGTCCAGACTGTGGGTGGTCTGCTTACAAGACTGAACACGTGACGGTCAAAGGCCTGTTTTACTAAAAGGACAGCAGACAGCCTCCCGGGGCTACCCCTGGACCGCTTTGAAGACGGAGGGATGCATCACCCCTTCCCACCTCCCTAATCAACTCGGAGCGGAAGGGAGGGGGCAGCGGCCAGCTGCCTTTATGTATGTCTTCTGTTTCTCCTCTCACTCTTCCTTCCTCTCCTCACTCTCACAGCGGGGATGAATGCAGAAACGGTCATGCCTGGGAAAGGACCTCCAGGGCCAGAGTGGATGAATGGATGGAGCACAGAACCTGCCTTTTTCCAACCCCCGGGACACTAGCCATGGGCCACAGGGATCTCGGCTGTTCCCGGGGTTTTGGCGAACAGCCGTCGGCCACGGTCTGGCCCCAGCCTCCTCTTGGACCTCGTGCTTCCTCTTCTGGTCCTTCTGGTCACCCAGGGTCCTTTGCTTGCCCAAAGTTACCCCAAAGCCCTGAATCTTATTTCAGGATCTGAAATGTTCCCTTCCTAGCTTCCTCAAAAAACTAAAAATGGAACTCTCATTTGACCCAGCAATCCCACTCTTAGGAATTTATCCTAAAAAACTAGAAACACCAATCAGAAAGGATTTATGCACCCCTATGTTCATAGCAGCACAATTTAGCTACAATTTGGAAACAGCCTAGGTGCCTGTCAGCAGATGAGTGAATTAAAAAATTATGGTACATCTACACAATGGAATTCTATGCTGCCATTAAAAAGAAGGAATTCCTACCATTTGTAGCAACCTGGATGGAACTGGAGAGCCTTATGCTAAGTGAAATAAGCCAGTCAATGAAAGAAAAACACCACATGATCTCACTCATTTGTGGATAATAAAGAACATTGTAAACGGATGAACAAAAGGATAGATACAGAGACAGTAAAGCATCAAACAGACTGTCAAATTGCAGCGGGAAGGTTAAGGAGAGGTGGGGTAGATAAGAGATCAAACAAAGGACTTGTATGCATGCATATAAGCATAACCAATGAACATAGACACTGGGGGGTTAGGGTATGCCTGGGAGGGAGCGGGGGCAATGGGAAGATATGTATCCATGTAACACAATAAAAAATTATTTAAAAAATGAAATGTTCCCTTCTTTACACAGGATCCGAGGAGCCATGTGCCAGAGCCTCAGGTCTGTAATCCCAATCAGAGAAGACCCCCCCTCTCCGGGGGTGGAGGGAGGGCAGGAGACCTGCTCCTCAGAAGACTCTCTTGCCTCTCAAAGAGCCTCTTGTTCACATAAATAGCCGGTTCTGGGTTAAGCATCTCAGACTCATTAGCTCATTGAAGTAGGCCTCACTACAGCCCCAGAGGTAGGGATTGCTTTCCCATTTGACAGTTGAGGATACGGGGGCTCAGAGAGGTCAAATGACCCTCTGAGGTCAAACAGCCGGTAAATTCTCCTCGGCAACTTGGAAGGAGATACAATCAGAGCAGGAGGGCTGACGTTCAGCCTGCTCCTGGCCTCCGCCTCACGCGGTCTTCCAGCCAGAGCGGCCTGCCTTCCAGCCTGTCGCCCAGGTCACTAAGTGAACCATGGCTTGGAGAGGTGCAGAGGCTGGCCAAACGAATCGAGCATTTAGGACACCAAAAGCCAAACAAAACAGATCCCGTCAAACTATGAATTACAAATTCACATGTGAAATGCAATTTTTTTTGTTGTTGTTACTCCTCACCTTAGGATATTTTTCCACTGGTTTTTAGAGAGAGTGGAAAAGGGGAGAAAGACAGGGAGAGGGAGAGAGGGAGAGAGCGAGAAAGGTCAATGTGAGAGAGACACATCAGTTAGTTGCCTCCTGCAGGCCTGACCAGGGCCAGGGGTCAAACCTGCAACCTAGGTACATGCCCTTGACTGGGAATAAAACCCAATGCTCTATGCACTGAACCACACCAACCAGGGCTGAAATGCCATTTTATGAAGCTTCTATGATGTTCATCAGTGTGATAATCACTAACGAAATAACGTTCCCCTAAAAGATTTATAAGGAAGGACCCATACTAGAGCTTTTTTTGCCTTCACACAACTATTACTCCTGGGGTGACCAGCTTTATCCAGCAAACCAGTAGGTTAGAGCACCACAGTCCCTGCCCTGGCTGGTATGCTCGGTGGTTAGAGTGTTGGCCCGATCACCAAAGGGTTGCAGGTTCAATTCCCGGCCCTGGTCAAGGAGCATGCAAGAGGCAACTAATTCAAGTGTCTCTCTCACATCAGTGTTGATCTCTCTCTCTCCCTCCTTTCCTCCCTTTTCTTCTACTTCCTCCTCCCTCCCTCCCTTCTACTCTCTCTAAAAATCAAGGGAAAAAGTATCCTTGGGTGAGGATTAACAACAAAGAGAACAGAACACCACAGTTCCAGCCCACCTTAGATAGTTTCAATTTTTGTTTAAATTTCTTTCAACACCAGCTGCTTCTTAATCTAGATTCACTTCACTAAACGTCCCTTCGACTTTACCCAACATCGAAGAATGCGGAGCGCTTCGAGGAGGGAGAAGCGGTACAGGACGAAAATTTATTTCCCATTTCTGTGCGAAATCTAATTGGCTCCTTTGTTCTCGCTGCTGATTGACTCCACTCCCCTTTCCATTTGTAGTTAGCCAAACAAAAATGCATTTACCTTCTCTAATCTGGGCTCATAAATCAACTCCTTCAGCTCCTAATTACCTTGGCGGTTCTCCCTTGAAAACCTCCCGGTTTATCTGAAAAGCCGCTTTTGTTCAGAAGACAGCCTGCGCTGTCTCCGGTGCGAGTGCGATAGAACAGAAATTGAGATAAACTCGCAGCAACAGTGGGGTCATCATTTTACATAACGTAAGATTTTACTTAAGAATGTATTTGGTTGTAAATCATTATTGAAAGCATCCCAAGCATCTTCTCCTGTCCCTCTTCTCCCCCTTCCCCACCTTTTTTTTTCTTCTTTTCATTTCCAAGCTCATCCTGAAACAAGTGATTCCGTTTCACTAAAATCAATCACAGGACTCGCTCAACCCAAGTAAAACAACACAAAGTTCCAGCAGTGCATCTGGGCTTTTTCTGAGTCACTGCAACTCGTGGAAACAAGCGCCAATGTGTGCTCCGAACCCAGGAGCGCTCTCGGCTTTGCGAAACTGCCCTCCGCATGGCCTCTCCCTGCTCATCTCCCTGTCTCCCCAGTTGTGAAATATTAACCCATCCCACTGTGCAAACCAGACCTAAGAGTCACCCTTAAACTTTACCTTTCTTCTTCCTTACACCCCCAAATCCACTCCATCCGCAATACCCCATCCCTCAGGCTACCTCCAGCATATTCCATGAGTCTCTTTACTCCTGGCCACCTCCACTGCCTTCCCACTGGACTAGTAGCCTCTGCAATGTCACCTTGTCCCCAGCCATGCGGGCCACTTGCAATCATGCGTTGGCTTTTCTTCGCTCTTGGGATGAATGCAAGACAGTTATTCGACATCCCAGAGGGTCCCAGCATGATCTGAACTTGAGATAGTTCCTACATGATCTGAATTTGAGATAGCTCCTCAGCTTTGTATGGAATCACCCCCCTCTCAGCTTCTTCATCCCGCTTCAGGGACACTGCCTCTCCGCCTTCTCTTAGGAGAGTTCTGAGTACCCCTCTACCTTACCCCTTCCTGTACTACTAAACCAGTGAAGCTTAACCCCAGCATCTTCCAGGGGACTTTCAGATCATCCCCCAGAGCAGCGGTTCTCAACCTGTGGGTCACGACCCTTTTGGGGGTCGAATAACACTTTCACAGGGGTCGCCTAAGACCATTGGAAAACACAGATATGATTCATAACAGCTGCAAAATTACAGTTATGAAGTAGCAACCAAAATAATGTTATGGTTGGGGGTCACCACAACATGAAGAACTGTATTAAAGGCTCGCGGCATTAGAAAGGTTGAGAACCACTGCCCCAGAGATTCTGTCTCAACGAATGTCGCTTCCTCTCTGTGTGCCCAGTGCCCATCACACTAATATTCTTTAGCTCTCTAAGGGAGAAAGGAAGGAAGGGACCAATGAATTTCCCACAGAAGCTCTGAGTGGGAGTAATTATGATGACTCACCTTTCCAATAGCCAACTGGAAAGGCAGTGTAATTGCATGTTAACGTGAGAGGTCACGTCTCAAAAATAGTGCTGTGGCTGGCCGTGCAGTTGCCCGGATCCATCTATGAAAATGTTAACATAGAAGGTAGACTCCGAGCACATCCGAAAGCCAAATGCTCAGCTTGTCCAATGCCCATTGCCTAGTCAGTGTTAACTGAGACTTTTCAAACAGCAGAGCTATGGTCTATTGCTACATCTATGCCTGGAATGATTTCTTCTTACAAAGAAGACTACTTAGAGGCACTGTTCCCCAGAAACATTTGTCAACTGAATCAACGGAACCTAACCATCCACTTGGAAAACCCTTACTTAGTTTAGGGCCACTCTGTATTAGACAGCAATGACAGGGCCCAGAAGTGTCACCCATGGTGAAGATTGACTCATTGCGGAGACTAGAAGGCTGGCCACCCCTGAACAGCCCTGGTTCCAAAAGATGCTATCTCCCATCTTTTCTCCTAAAGGCCCCTTTGCCTTTCCTCAAAGTCCTTTGTTTCCTATAAGGTCTTTCTCCCCCAGCCCTTTCCCCTCTAAGGATTGTATGTAAAACCTCACATTCTCACTGCTTCCTTGAGTCACATTTTTCTATCAACTTCGTGGACCTGGATTTTCAAAGTCAGTCTTCTCTCTTGCTAATTTCTTTTGGCAGTTTAATTTGCAACCCTAATAACGAAACCTAAGAGGTTACAGAAAAAGTTTCTCCTCCCTGACAGCGGCACTGTGAAAACCTTAATCTCTGCGCCACTTCGGGGTGACCTTGGAAACCTGCCTTCCAGACAAATGAAGGTGGAAACGATGGAATTGAAAACGGTAGCGATCTCAAGCATGGAAGCCCAAAGAAGGCAAGTCCTAGATTCTGTCAAGTTCAATCCATATCACATCCTCACTAGGGCCAAAGCCCTGCTGAACACTGAGCAGTTTCAAATTAATATTCGACATTTTTTTCTTCTTCTTCTAATTCATAGTATAAAGATTAACTTTGTAATCAATAAAGAAACCACTCGAGGAGATCGTACAATTATAAACTCAGAGCTGGAGCACACAAGTAGCATGATAAGAGTGTTCAAAGCTCAGCCTCGCCAGCAATCACAGAAATGTTCACTTACAGACATTAGGAAATTTTGTTTCTCCTGTTACACTGACATTGATTTTTTTTTAAAGTCAGTATTCACAGGTAGTTAGGATGCAGTGAAGTGAGAAGTATAAGGTACCGTTCATGGGAGCAGAAATTAAAAGCCATCTGGATATAGGTACAGTGGTATCTCGAGATACAAGTTTAATTCGTTCCGTAACCTTGAGGCGTGGGAAACTGAGACGCTCGAGTTTCGGTAAACTGGTGGATGGTGTGCAGCGGGCAGATCCTCGCGATTACTTGTATCTCAAATGTTGCTCGTATTTCAAAGCAAAAATCGCTTGCTCGACGGCTCGTATCTCAAAAATCTCGTGTGTTAAGGCACTCATATCTCGAGGTATTCAACTCGTTCAGATGCATCTAACACTCAGTGGCTCAGGCATTTCTCTCGGAGGGGTGATTTCTATGTCCCTCATCAAGAGTCTGAGTATGATTCACATCACAGCATGCACAAGCAAAAACAAAAACAAAACCCTGGAAACCACCAAAATGTCCGACCCTGAAAAGAAGAGACTGCAGCTGTGAGCAGTTTGGGAAGCAGGATAAAACTCGGGCGAGGGCCTTGGAGGGAAGGATCAGTTTGGTTGGGAACATGCTGAGTTTGAGGTGCTGATGGGACACCAGGTTGTGGCATCCTCAGCAAGGCAGGAATGAAGGCTGGTGCATGGGCGATACGGAGCCCAGAGAGAAAGCGTGGAGACAGACGCGACTCGGAGAAGACAACCAGGTCATGGAGATGGCGTTCTTCAATGATAGTGACGGTCACCGAAGAACGTGATTTAGGGACAAGGCTGACTCCGAAGAGTATGCACCAGTAAAGGGGAAATTGTGTATATGCCCCTCTCCCTCCCACATGACCTGAAAGGACAGAAAACAAAATGTTCAAATTGTAGGTGATTTAAATACAGTGGTACCTCGAGATACGAGTTTAATTCGTTCCGTAACTTTGAGGCGTGGGAAATTATGAGATGCTTGAGTCGAGGTAACTGGTGGGTCCTGTGCAGCCAGCCGATCCACGTGATTACTCCTATCTCAAATGTTGCTCGTATTTCAAAGCAAAAATCGCTCGCTCGAAGGCTCGTATCTCAAAAATCTCGTATGTTAGGGCACTCATATCTCGAGGTACCACTGTATTTGTACTCTTCATACTCTTTTCCTTAAAACACACACACACACACACACACACACATACACACAAAACAACATAGCAGTTTATACATTCAATCTATATATATTGAGCAGCTATAATGCTCTAGATTTTTCCTAGGGGCTGAATGATGAATTTATATTATTTTTCAGTAGTTTTAAAACTATGTTTTTAAATCTTTATTGTTGAAAGTATTACACACACACACACACACACACACACACATCCTACTTTCATCCCCATTGACCCTTTCTAGCCTGCCCCTGCCCTTAAAAATATTGTTTTAAATGGAAGATGAGCTTCTAACCAATCGTTTTACAGAAAAGGGGAGGTTGACAGCCCTGAGAGAGGAAGTGACTTGCTCAAGGGCACACAGTCAGCCTGCAGGGCCTGGAAGCCCAGCTTGTAGCGCCAGCAAGCACCAGAAAAGGAGACCTGGTTTGCAACCAAGTTGTCCGAGCACAGACCTCCTACAAGGTGAGGAAGTGCTATAAATACCACCATCAAT
>PVJN01036827.1:0-21278 GCA_004026805.1 Lasiurus borealis | reverse complement strand
ATTCCTTCCCTTTCATTTGCCACGTGCCAAATAAAGGGTTGTAGGAAATGCTCCGTTGGTCATTTTAAGTTGACAAATTTTAGCCAACTTCTCACTGCAAACGCAAGCACACTTACACACGCACTTCCAAATGAGAGCAGGGATAAATGGTGGTGATCAGCTCCCCTACATTTATGTTCTAGCTGCAAGCAAAAAAAAACCCAACAAATCGACACGGCTTTCTTAAAGTGTGTCTACGTCCCTTCCAGCTCTAATGCTCTCAAAATAACGTAATTTCTCAATTTCTGGGTAGTTGAAGTGAAAGGATATCTTTTTTTTTTAAAAAAAAAGCCTACCATAATTATCTGGGTGATTAGATGAATACAATACAATTTAAGTACTAATTTTAATACTAATAAGTATACACTATGGACCTATTTTTATACAAAATGATATTTCAAATGCACAACGATTGCTGCTTTTAAAAGAACCCTCAAGCAATTTTTCTGTAAAGTGAAGACTTTCTAAGAGGAATAACCACACCCTTATTAATTTATTGTGTGTCTGATTTAAACCAGATTTCTTTAAAAACCAGGCATAGATTTCTCATACACAAGGTATGGCTATATTAATAGTGCACTAAAATTTAAAAATTTCTAGAACCAAATACAAACGGAATAGGTTGGGTGGCACTTATTTTGTAAATGAGAAAAAGGGGAGATCTAAATGTCGCTTTTATAACTATGTCTTAGAATTTAAAATCATGTATGTTTTTTTTCAAGACACCTTATGTCTCTTCTCATTAGGGAAAATTAGAAGAGATGTAAAACCTAGGGATATCTCTTGAGCAGTGAAAAAAGTCACCCAGAGAAGATAAAACTATTTTTAACTACTCCACTAAATAAAAGTGTGTCAAATTTACATTGTTATGAAGAGGAAATGAGATAATCACAAAAGATAGTCTACATTTTAGCTGAATTATGAGTAATGTATCTTTTACGTGGGCCAGTTTAATGTGGCTCTTTGAGAGAAAGTTTTCATTTGATTTTGATGCTTTCCATTCAGTTTGAAATTTCAGTTAAGCTAAAGTGGAAGAGGAACAAAATTGTCAGATGTGGTGATATTTGAGTTTATTTTCTACCACTAAAATCTCCTTCAGAAATCAGCAATGTGAAAATTAATTTGTGAGCCTTGTTACAAACCGTCATGCTATTTCTCACAAAAACACTTTCTTGCTTGTGTTACAGCAAAGAGACAACCTGGTATAAACCACCTGTTGTGCTACCCACCTACTCCAATTCGACAAGTCTCTTGCCTCTGTGGGAATAATGACCACATGAATCACTACTTTCAGACTAACTGAATCTCAAAACCACAGTCAGGGTAGTCTTTTCATGCTCGCAAAGTCAGCAGGCATCTTGCCTCTCATAAAGCCGCAAATCTATCAAGCACATGCAGAATAATTCACATCACTGCCCCTGAATCCCTTTGAAGCAAATAAACAGGAAAGAAAAAAAAAAAGATTAAGATTTGATCTCAATTTAAACATGTTAATAGTAACCCTATATTATTCCAGATTTTATCCAGCTGTTTTGGATCTTTAATGAATTTAAACAAGAGAGCAACCCTGTTTTAAGGATTAGAGGATATAAAGGTTCAAAAAGAGTGAAACTCTTTTCAGGACTATGTATCTTCTACCCTGGCTTCTTGCTTGGCAGACTTTTAAGATTCCATGCCATTGATTTCTTTCTCACTTTTCTTTCACTGCAATGATCTGATTTCCTTATAAAAACTTTCCAAACCAGATCTCTCTTATTCTTAACTATAAACATTACAAGTCAACACAGGATGGCTCAAAAACATTTGTCTCACAGGGCATTGGGATTTAATTCTGAAGCCATCCATAATCATCTACGTCAAGTTCAATAAAAGAGGGCTTATTTAGTTTTATTCTTTTTTAAGGAAGACATGAGAAAGGAAAAAAATAACCTAACTATGACCACAGTTAGGGTAAAGTTGCAACCACTTAATCAAATAATTACATCCCTAAAAAGTATGAATGTGCTTAGTTTTCCCAGAACTACAGAGAAAAAGACATTCTCATGGATAAGAAAGCTTAATGTCTAATAATAGCTGATTCTGCAGATTAAGTTCAAATGGAGAGCCAGAGGGAGATATAGAAAGAAGTGCAATCGCCAAAAAAGAGATTTGCAGATGAATACATGGAAGTGAGCTGTTTGTACATAGCAGTTATCACTCTAACTGCTGATTAGAAGGGAGTCTGTCATTACAGTGGGATGAACCAGGACCAATAGAAGATACTGCAGGGGCTACAATGAAGGGTCATTGTAGTGTCCTTAATATTGGAGTTAAAGTGTTTGGAAAGATCCACTTCATTTGTCATGGTTGGGGAGTGGTGGGGGGGTGAGAGTGCACTGACCACCAGGGGGCAGCTCCTATGTTTAATGTCTGCACCCTGATGGTCAGTAAGCATCATAGCAACTGGTCAACCAGTTGTTCTGGTTGTTCTGCCATTCAGTTGCTGGGCTTTTATTACATAGGATATAGATATATATATGGAAGTAGGTGTTAAGGCCTCTGTATTTACCTATTATCTGTTCTTGCATCATTCAGTTCAACAAGTTAATACATTTTCATTAAGTATCTTTTACTTTACACTACTCCAAAATATATTTAGTAAGGTTAAGTGCCTTAGTTAAGGTATTACAGAACCAGGCAAGTAGACTGGCATTCATGCTCTTAATTAAGCACTATTCTTGACTATTTCTGCTGTCATTTGCAAAATAGGTGATCTGGCCAAAAGGAGGAGAGAATATTGCTTAAAGATGATCTGACAAGAGGATGTATATCTCCTAACTTAATTGGAAATACGATATTTGGACAAGATTCTAGAGGAGCAAGAATAAATTACCAATGGGAAGAGAGCAACAAACATGGAGACATCTGAGAAAATGGGATTGACTTCCTACAAAACAAAACAATAATATCCATACTTCTCTGTTAGATTAAGAACAAGTGGGAAATTACAATACCAAAAAATAACATTCATTGTTCATATAGAAAACATTAAAAAATAGAAAATAAAAAATAAAATAATCCATACTAGTAGTCCCATCACCCAGAGAGAGCCCCTAATTTTGTAATATAAATTTATATCTACTATATAATATATATGTATAGGAACATTTTAAATAGAATTATTATATTAATATAATTTTCAATCTGGTTTTTAAATCCCTATTATTATGACAAGTACATTTCCATGCCATTATAAAGTTTTTGAAAACATTCTTCTTAATATTACATATCATAATTTATTAAACCAGTTCCCTGTAGTTAGGCATCTAGTAATTCTATTTTTGCTGCTATAAGTTCTTTAAAAAAATATCTGTGGACATTTCTGATGATTTTATCAAGATTAAACAACACTTGCAGGTTCTTGATACATACTGTCATTTTGTTTCCAAAATGGCTGCTTTCATTTACCCTCCGTGTATAAGATACAAAAACAATCTTTTCACTGCTGGGTCAAAATATTAAAAAAAATTTTCTACCAATGAATGGAAAGGGAAAGAATCTTATTATATTGTTCCTTCATTATTAGGTTGAATATTTTGACGTGTCTCTTGATATTTTTATCTTTTATGAATTATCTTTTATGTCCTTGTTTGTTTTTGTGGGTTTTTTTTGTTTGTTTGTTTTTGCTATCAATATGCTTACCTGGTTGACTTTAAAGAGTTCTTTACATATTAACAATATTAAGTGATTGTGTAAAACTATATTTGGACCTTGTTTTTCAAAGTCCAGGCCAAATTATGCATCTTTCATTATGCCTTTCCTGATTCCTTTTACCCTAACTCAAATCTCCTGATCCTAAAGTTCTAACATAATATTCCATACTAAATTATACACTGTCTGCAGTCCTTTAGAGTTTTTTCTTTTGTCTTCTATAGTAACTTTCCAACTACAAAGATGACCAAGTTGGCACTTGAGTTTTCAGTGTCTTTAGCTATGATGTAGTTGTAAGTATCCCCATTTATCAGTGATAGAACTAGGTTTCAACCCTAATTCCTCAGTACTATGTGGTTATCCTTAGTACTCAACTGGGCTTCCCACTCCTCCTGTAGTGCTTCTTGTAGTTTTCACATTAGCATATTTACCTTTATCTTATTTTAACATTTTCTCTCAGTGTATTTTAAACATCTGAGACACAATTCAAAGAGCTCACAAAGGAAACTAATAATAGAAGCAATTCTGATATTTGGATTTTTTTTGTAAGAAAAATGAACTCCTTTTTCTTTCTGAACATATGACTGTAATGATCCTTCACCTTTACAGTAAAGAATATAAAATTTCACCTCAACTTGATTTTATGGCATCCATATCTATATATCTATATCTATATCTATATCTATATCTATATCTATATCTATATCTATATCTATACCTATCTATATCTATATCTATATCTATATCTATATCTATATTTCCAGGAGTTATTCTAAAATCACAGCACAAATCAACATCAACAGAAATGAAATTAAAGAGACTATGACTTTCAACATCGTGTTGAAATTTTGCTCCAGAATTCAGGTCTTTACAAATCACGTGGATGTTCTGAATAAATGGCCTCTATTTTTCTTTTCATTAGAATGGGAACTTTTTCAGAACTCACTCATAAAAAGCTTTTATTATAAAATCAAATCTCTGAAATGGAAAGGACCCTAGGGATGACCTAGAATCTGAAAGAGAGAAGTCTGAAAAATCATTTTGGGAGTATGTGTGTGTGTGTGTGTGTGTGTGTGTGTGTGTGTATATATAGAGAGAGAGAGACACAGAGAGAGAGACACACAGAGAGAGACACACAGAGACACACACACAGAGAGAGAGATCCACAATATATTACTTTTTGTGCAATCCAGTATGAATTACTGGGAAAGGGACAAGCAAGGAGGAGGAAAAGGTCTTATGGAAAGGTGAAATTCATCCCTCCTCTCTGGAATTGGGCAGGTATGGAATTTAGAGAGGCCTTCAAACTTCTGAAGAAAAGACCTGATTTGAATGTCCTTAACATGGCTGGACGTCCAGGACTTCTAAAATGGTCTTTTATTTCCATGTGAATATTGGAAAATGCCCTTCCTAAGGAGGTGGGAGTATGCAGGGAGAACAGACCTCTTTGCTTACATCTCAGCTCATTTACATGCTCTCCAAAGGAGGTCATATCGATAGGAGACCCCACCTCTGTCAGCTTTGCGGGTCCCTTAACCTGAGAACCTTGAGGCCCATTGAGAGCTATTCATACTTGGCAGATTGATTTCTTCAGTCATTTTGTCATAGTAACTGACAATTCACTGCCATCCAAGTGTATCTGGGAGCACAATGCCCACATAAATATTGTTGGCAATTCTCAGCATATCCCTTTGTGGAAATGGTAGGTTAATTTACTTCTGCCGCTTGACTTTCTATAGCTACGTGGCAGAAGATCATTTCCTGTGCAACCATAGAGGGAACAGACCCAGTTGGGCTTGAGTCAGAGAAGCAGAGAGTTCAGAATCCTCCATCAATGCAGAATGAAATTAATCAAAACTTCAAACACAGATTAATCTGGAAGGGGAGACATAAAAACCTTGATGAGAAACAGGCACAGCCAAAATCCTAAACTATTTTAGAGAGTTTAGGGTCTGGAAATTCTAGGCTCTATGATCTGGAAAATATCTTATCTTAAAAAAAAAAAATCACATGAGAGACAAAGGACCTTGACTCCTTAATCACACCAGCTAATTTAAAAGGTGCATTCTGAATTTAGCTGACTCACAGAGCTGATTGGGGACATCCTGAAAGCAGTGTAGAAAGCTCTGGGGTGCTTTGTATACAGAGAATTTTCTTGTTGCTTCCCCAGCTGTAATCCAACCATCACTGAATGGGGAGGCAGCCATATTGCTGTAGCAAGGCAAAAAGAACAAGGGCTTTGGCAGTAGACATTTCTGGATTTGATACCTGGCTCCACTGCTCAGCCATGGTAACCTAAGTCCCTTAACCTTTCTGAACTAGGTTTCACCAGCTATACTAGTACAATGGTATTACAAAGATACTCACTTTTTGGAATGATTTCAAGGATTAAATTAGATCATTGGTTCATTCAAGAATCTCTTTTGAGTGCCTCTTCTGTATTAGGCACAGTATCTAGGATTGGGAAATGAAAATATTGAGGGAAGAGGTCTCTACCTTTGATTTTAGTGCATCCAATTAGAATAGAAAATAAAACTACTCCAGTGCAATATTTGACTCTGTGACTTGGCTTGGAAGAGTCAGGGAAGACATCTCTTGAGATTTGAAGGAAAGAGAGTTTGTCAGGCATATTAGCAGAGAGGAGACATCCCAGGTGACAAGAAGGTCAGAGGGGTAGGTGATAGCATTCATATTGTGTCCAAGGAGCATGTAGCAGAAGACATCATGTCCAAGGAGCATGTGGCAGAAGACATCAATGAGCAGAGAGAGGACCAAATCACAAAGAGCTATGTGCATGCCCAATGAAGAAGAGTTCAGATTTTAACCCAAGAGGCCTTTGAAATATGCCTGTCCCAATTAAGCATTTACTATGTACCATGCGCTGTGCTCAGTGATTGTGATATTCTTTGTCTAGTCAGGGGTAATCAAAGATGATGTCATGGTGGAGTTGAGGGGCAACTTTATCCCAGGGAGAAGTGCCATAAGAAGCCATTGTTCCTTTGCTGAGTACTTGCCCTACAAGCCAGAAGGCACCATATCTGAATCTTCATCAACCTGGCTAACACTTAGTTCCTTGTGATAAGTAGTGAATCAAGTTTATATATAGTGAGGGGGGGGGGAGAATATAACCCTTTTGAAAAATCCTACCATGTCTGGGGTCAAAAGACATGGGTCCACTTCCACATGGTTTCTTTTATCTCTCTGAACCTACCTCCTTCTCTCTGGTGCGTGTGTGCAAATATCATCTGCCCAGTCTCAGTATAGAACTTTATGACACAAGGGGTGGTTAATACCTTAAAGAAATTAAGTGCTATCTAAAGCTGTAATCTGTTCCAATTTTCTCCTTTCTGTCTTTGGAGTGTGTGACCAGGACACTTAAACATCTGAAGGAGCCCAAGCTCTAAGAGAAGGGAGCCCCAATCCTCCCAAGTCCAATTTAATAGGAGGTGTGATTTCTCAAAGGGTCAGTTTCACCCCCCTATTTCTGAGGCCCATGTAAAGAGAGTTAGGACTTTGGGGGAACTTTGAAGACAAATTCTAGAAATTCAGATACTTGGGCTTTCCCTTGGGGGAAGTCATTTAATCCTTGTGAGCTTCCGTTCCCTCATCTCAAAAGTGGGAATAAATGGAGTTCTGGTCAAGATGGCGGGGTAAGTAAACAGAGCACTTGGAACCTCCCATGATCACATTAAAATTACAACTAAGTAATACAGGCATCATTCAGAATACCTGAAATCTAGCTGAACAAAGTCTTATACTTAAGGATACAAAGAAGTCACTTTGAGACATGTCGGAGGGGTGTAGACACAAAATAGTCAGGCAGTTAAAAATCATTCAGCTATCTCTTCTGAGTGCCTCTTCTGCATTATTTTATTTTATTTATAAAGGAGGGCAAAAAAATAAAATAAAAAATCAGGAGGGTACCTTGGATGCAGAAATCCTTTCCATACCAGAACCCCCAGCCCAGGGTTCCAATGCTGGGAAGAGAAATACCCATAACATCTGGCTGTAAAAACCTGCTTTACTATGGCTGAGTGAAACAGAAGGCTGATGGAATTCCAGGCAGTTCACCTTAAAGGGACTATATTTGGACTTACTTGGACTTACTCTGAGTTCCAGCACTCTGCAGCATAGATATATGGGGAGGAACTGAATTGTCTGGATTCAAAATGAGGACTAGAGGGGCAACTTTATCCCAGGGAGAAGTGCTATAA
This sequence comes from Lasiurus borealis, assembly GCA_004026805.1. Taxonomy (NCBI): domain Eukaryota; kingdom Metazoa; phylum Chordata; class Mammalia; order Chiroptera; family Vespertilionidae; genus Lasiurus; species Lasiurus borealis. Next base: position 13,335 of record PVJN01036827.1, on the reverse strand, counting down.
GAAGCCATTGTTCCTTTGCTGAGTACTTGCCCTACAAGCCAGAAGGCACCATATCTGAATCTCCATCAACCTGGCTAAAACTGTTCGCCCAGCCCTGGTGATTCTATGAGACCTCATCCCACTCAATTTACAGGCACTCTCAAGCTGTTTCCAGTGGTTTTTCTATACAAAGAACTTACTTGGCTCATGCTTTGGACTTTCTTAAAATCTTCCAAACAAGCAGCATTTGGCCTCTGCATACCCCATACCTCTTGCTAAGTGGCCCAAGACCTGGTCTAGAAACAACAGCTTTGGTTCACAGTGTGGCTTCTCCCAGGTACTTCCAAGCCCAACACAAGTAGCAGCCATCTTCAGATTGCTCTCTGGCCCATAGAAGGCCACAGATGGTGGCTGACCTTAGCCTTCAACTCCTGGGAGGACCCAGAGCTAGTGCATCCAGTAGACAGCTTCAAACCACAGCAGATTACAACCCAACCACCTTCCCAAGCAACACACTTGAGCTTGAGAAATGGACTCAAGTTGACATCAAAGTCCCACTGAAGCACATTTTGCTTAGTAGGGGCAGTCCCTGCATAGCAGCTCCTCCCGGATAGTCTCAGCCTGACCTTAAAATCATTTGGCCTGGGAGTGAATCCCCTCCCAGTGATGTGCCAATAGCAATCAAGGCTCAACTACAAAAGGACAGTGTACATTGCCCACACAGGGGAAGTACCTGGAACACTCAGCTCAGATGACTGGAAAGTCTGAACCACTGGACTCAGCAGAACACCTACTACGTAAGGTCACTCTACCAAATCCAGGAAGGATATCAACTCTAATACATAAAAACAAATACAGGGAAGCAGCCAAAATGAGGAGACAAAGTAACATGCTCCCAAATGAAAGAACAGAAAATATCTCCAGAAAAAAACTAAATGAAATGGAGGCAAGGAAACTATCAGATACAGAGTTCAAAACAATGGTTATAAGGATGCTCAAGGAACTTAGCTAGAACTTCAACAGCATAGAAAAGAACATGAAACCATAAAAAAAAAGAAAAGAAACAGTCAGGAATTAAGGATACACTCACAGAAATGAAGAATAAATTACAGGAAATCAACAGTAAAGTAGATTAAACAGAGAATCAAATCAGCAATTTGGAATATAAGGAATCAGAAAACACACAATCAGAACAGCAAAAAGAAAAACAATCCAAAAAATGAGGATAGTGTAAGGAGCTCTGGCAGAACTTGGATTGTATACTCAGAGGGATACCTTCCTACCATCTCCAACTGATCATAATATAGGCTAGAGTAAGCCACATGCCTCCCTACTCTAGTGACAGGTTCTTGAACGGCTCTGTCTTCTCCTTCTATGATTAGTCTCTGTAAAATATCAAAGCATGGAGCATCAGTAGGTGCTGAATAAGTGCTGTTACTTAGCAAATTATTGCCAGTCTGACAGTGAATACTGCAAGCTCCTTCAAATCAGACCCCCCAAAAGGCAGGTGCCCAGGCTCTCTGGAATCTGGATGATACTTCAGTGTGTGGAATGAGAAAGCTGGGCCTTTTCAAAGTCTGAATTTTCCCTTCTGTGAAATAGGGAAAATTCTACCCAATTAGTTCCTATCTAATTTGTTAAAAATTAATTGCACCAAAAGTAATCAGCTCCATTATGCACCCTGTACAAGGACAATATTTGTTGTTTTTGTAAAGGAACCAAAGAGAGGAGGGTAGGATGGCAGGATTCCAAGGAGAGAAAAATCTGTGCTGAGATGTACAGTCAGAAAAGAATGTTTGCAGATAGAAAACTGTTTGTTATAGAGCACGCTTCCCAGACGCCTTCTGGCTGGCTCGCTAGCCAGAGGCTAGAACTGTTTCCAAAGGAGTTCTGTGTAGGCTTTTGAAATAAAACAGTGTGGGTTCTCTGTTGGCAGCTGTTAGGCTACTGGTATCTTGGAAATACTTTTTTTTTCTCTTTCTTTTTAGCAAAAGACACATTACGGGGTCCTCAGACACTAGGAGAATTTTATTTTATTTTTGCAGGTGGGCAATTGGTAAAAAGTATCCCGATTCACACTATCATTCACAATTTTCAGGTCTGATTCATTGTGGTGTCAAGTAATAGAAAGATTAAGCCATGATCCTCTACATAAATCTCTTCCTACATCTTTATTCATCATAATAATAATTTTAAAAAAAACCTCAAATGACAAGACTTGCTCACCAAATCACAGGAAAGCATTATAGAGTCAAAAAACAAATGGTTCACTTTCATAGTAGTTCAGTTACTCTAGCAACAAGAGCTGTTTTCAACTGAACTATTATTGATGAGTTACACCTGGCATTTCCATTCACTCATAAGTATTATAATCACACTACAAAATTTTCATCTGGGATAAAGCTTGGTGAAATGATTCTTAACCCAGAAGCCATCAACATAGCCACTGAGATGTGAGTAGGCTGGAAACAAGAAGGCAGTCGCAAAGAGAAACTCGAAGATTTGAGAATGCTTCCCTGAAAATGGAAAACTGTGCTATCAAGCCAGAACTCACCATTTCTCAGAATACTCATGGTGAGGTGATAGGCAGAATACAGAGAGATTTTAGAGCAGTGAAAATACTCTGCATGATATTACAATGATGAATATATGTCATTATACATTTGTACAGTCACATCGAATGTGCAACACCAAGAATGAACCCTAAGATAAACTATGGACTTTGGATGATCATGATGGGTCAATATAGGTTCATCCTTCATTTTTTTTTTAAAGTACTGTTATGATGGGGGAGGTTATGCATGTGGTGGGAGCAGGGAAATCTCTGTATCATCCTATTAATTTTATTCTGAGCCTAAAATTGCTCTGCAAAAGTAAAATATGAAAGCTTTTGGAGGCTCACCTTTATTAATAGGAAATGGGAGAATACAGACACCAAAGAAAGGGGGTCGTAGGCTGGATGGAACCCCCAATGCAGCTGAATTGCACAGAATAGCCTTTTCCCATTCTGCTGGATTTGGCTCTTGTTCCCTGATATTCCTAAATAACAAGCCATTTTCTAATTGTCATCTTGGTCATTTTCAACTGAAGGGAAAGTGAACATAACATTTGTAGAGCACCTTCCACAGGCATTTCTTTTATAGCAGGATGTTTTCATGATAACATTTGAAATTAACCATGTAATCAATTAGAACATAGGATTTGTTTTGCTATCGTTTTTAACATATCCCCATCTGTAACTTGTAGAAATAGAAGCATATTGAGCCAACATGGCAGCTTCATTTGAATGGTGCTGGTGCTTTATTTATCTCAACAATGGATGACGGGGGAATAAAGGTGATAAGAATAAGTAAGAAGTACTGAAAACAGTGTCTCTGGAACTATGAAAAGAAAGTGCTTTATTCTTGATCAAAAGCTGGATAGAATGAAAGCTGGATTGCTCAGTAGTATTTACCAAAATATTCAAAATGTCTTTGCTCTTAGTGAAATTTCTGAAGGAAAAAATAGCTTTGAGATTGACTATTTGAAGCTCATGAGCCCTGAGCCCCTTTCTTCCATCCTATTACTGTTTTTATAATTTGCTTTCTTAGAATCCCATTGGCACGCCCACCATCACACACTGAACTGTGCTCGGCAGGTGCTTTTTAAATAAATAAGTACTCTAAGTCAAAATAGGTCATGGACGGCATGACGGGTATAAACCAAATTACTTTGTTTCTCTATGGAACGGCAAATAGACCTGAAATTCTTTTCAGAAACACCAGTGAAGCCTAGTAAATCAGAACTGAGCCTATCTATTTTCTGAAACTATGATGCCCTTTGACCAGAACCTGAACCGAGGGGGTGATTTCCCTTGAGACAGGCTGCCTGTGCCTCCTCTGAACCCGCTACAGCCATATGGGCCGAGAGCTACGCTCCCAAAAGCAAACACCAGGAAAGGGCCTCCGAAGAAGGTGGTCTTTCCTGGGAAGAGTTAAACGGGCCTTCGCTCAACTCCAACCCTTCTCCCTCCAGAAAGCAGCTCTGGGAGTCCCCGAGGGGGCTTTTGCTGCTCTGACTTCTCACACACTTTTCTTTCAAATGAACTTAAATCTTTTCTTGTCCAAATCCCCACAGAAGAATAAAATAAAATTTAAAAAAAAGCAACCACTCTGCAGTTTTTCTACTATTATGCAAATAGATTAATCAGGCAATGCCCCTGTGAGAATTAATTTATACTGAACCCAATGAGGCCTGGACGCTTGCTGACTGAACCCCCATGCCAAAGCCTCAGCTAGGTAGCACCTCATATTATTCCTTTGACGAAATGTGAACTGACATAAATACTATGGCTCCCTTTCAATCCGATTACCCCGTTACCTCACATCAATGCTACCCCAGCCATCAGATTCTGGCGTCTTTCCTTTCACGGGCTCCAGGGACAACAGACAACTCCTCCTCGATAAACAAGCACCCACGCTGCCACCCCGTACCCCCACTCTTAACCCATCATCCTCGCTCAATGGGCCCTATTCGACAAGGTATTTTATTCTGTTTGTAGAAATCAAGGACTGAAACACAGTTCAAAATCAGGCCTGGCTGCGGCTGTTCATTCAAAGCTGCCCTTTCACACAGTCAGTCACTAGGAGCCCCTGGAAATAACACCCCTGAAGTACCCACCCTTTAAAGACGTCATCCCCTAGGGACGCTCCGCCACCGCCTCTGCTGGGCTCCCTTCCTTACAGCTCACAAACTCCTTTTAAAAACACACACACACACAAAACAAATAGCAGCACAGGTTCCCCGGGCTTGCGTGACCTGAGGCTCCGTCTAAATGAACCTGCATTTTAAACCATACCTTTGTACTAAACTCATGTTGACAACCACTAAATTCTTTCCGTTGCTCTGCATAGAAACTTAAAAAAAAAGTTTATTTCTCCCCAATCTCCCTCCCCCTCAGACTCTGCCCATTTAGAAAGCTTGGCTAAACAATCCACCAGGTGGGGGGAAGGCTTTTCTATGTGGGCAGCTTGGTGTCTGGAGACCCTACCTTGGTAATTAGATTAACAGGCAATATGTGAATAGCAGGGACCACAACAGACCCCGCTCCCTTCATGCTTTGTGCCATTTATTGCACATAATTGATAGCAAAAATATCTTGAATGATGGCAGAAAAACACTATGGATTTGTGAGCAACTCACTGTTGAAAATGGAAATGAGGGAGAAAGGAAACAAAGCAGGCTTTATTTGTCCAAAGCAACCTCAAAGCGTCATAGTTCTTGGTTTTTTGAGAGAGGGGCAGAAGTTACATGTGGTCATAAACTGGGGCTGTTTGGTGTTGGTTCGCCTTGCAGTTAATTAGTTTAAATATTTCTGTGCCTCCGTGGAGCACTATGTACAATAGAGGACAGTGACCTTATAGGCAATGCATGTCTTTCTGTAACCACTGTCCCTCTGAATTTGAGAAGCCCTTTGCAACATATCCTAACTATGCATACTGAGAAACTATTCACACTTGAGATGTAAGAGAAAGCAAAATAAGTAGTAAGAACTGAAACACACACTCAGCTACCTATGAGGCAAGTTATGGTTTTACAAAATACCATTCATATTTTTTTGTGAGGCAATTTGCTTGCTTTTTGTCACGCCAGAGAGGACCATCTCTGTTTTGATATAAAGTAAACTTCCATTTAAAAGTAGAAGAGACATTGAGCAAACATCTTAGAATTTGTGGATTAATTTTCACTAAAAGTGACAATCTCTTCCTTTCACCTTAACTTTGGTGCCTTTGCCCAAATGTCTAAAATTGGCTGCTTAGCCTTAGCTGGTTTGGCTCAGTGGATAGAGTGTTGGCCTGTGGACTGAAGGATCCTGGGTTCGATTCCGGTCAAGGGCAAATTCCTGGGTTGTGGGCTCAGTCCCCATTCGGGGGCATGCAAGAGGCAGCCAATCAATGATACTCTCTCATCATTGATATTTCTATCTCTCTCTTCCTCTCTGAAATCAATAAAAATATGTACCAAAAAAAAAATAAATAAAATTGGCTGCTTAATGCCTGCCAAGTGTAGTTTTACTGGATATTCAAGAATATTTTTTTAAAAATATTATTGATTGATTTTGAGATAGAGAGAAACATCGATTTGTCTATGCATTCACTAGCCATGACCAGAGCTTGAACCCGCAACCTTGGTTTATTGGGACAACTCTCTAACCTACTGAGCTACCCGCCAGGGCTTCAGGAATGTTTTCATGCCTTATTTTACTCAAAAATAAGTGCAAATGCTTTATTCCTTCCCCCTGGCCTGGTTGTTCACTGTTCATTCAACAAACATGCATTCAGTATCCACGGATTGCTAGGTGTCTGCAGCGGCAGTTCTCAGTGGCATTCGGGATGACCAGTGTGGTTAAAATCCTCACTGCACGCCCCTTCTTTCCCTACAGGAATCTTCTGCAAGCTCAGTTCCACTCAGGGCTGCCCCTCAACAGGGAACATCTAGGAAAACTAAATTCATGAGCCTAGGGGACGCAGCCTCTAGTCACTCTCATTGTTGCTGCCTTTTTCCGGGTGACAAAGGTTCCCAGGCTACCCCGATTGACCTTTGCCCCCTAAGTTCCCATTGTTACTCTTTGTCTCCTTGTCCTTTAGTCCCTTCACAGATCACCTGCTTGCCTAGAACCAGAATTACTCCAAACATGGGGCCTTCTTCACTCTAACCCAGCGATTTTCAACCTTTTTCATCTCATGGTGCACATAAACTAATTATTAAAATTCTGTGCACACACACAAAAAAAAATTGGTATAATTTTGATTCATTCACACTGGATGGCTATTGTTGTGTTGACTGTTGTCGTTTCTTTTATTTGACAATCTAAGGGAAAAGAGGTCAGTACCCCTGACTAAATAGTCAGGTATTGCATGCTTTAAAAAGTTTTGCAGCACACCGGTTGAAAATTGCTGCTCTAACCCAATGGTTCTCAACCAGGGGCAATTTGGGCTCCCATGGGGATGTTTGGCATTATCTGTAGGGTGGATACAGTTGCTAAATGCCCTCTGGGTGTCAGTTTGGCCTTCGTGTAGAATGATCTTTTGATCCCTGCTGTGCTTCATGGCAGAAGGGGCTCCAGACCTGGAATTTAAAACACAAATTCCAACTTTCTTCAGAGGATGGTTCCGAGTCAGTACAAGATAGTGGTTATGGCCATAGGTTCTAGAGTCAGACTGAGTTCCAGGCCTCAACTTTGGCATTTATCTGTGTCAGGATTCAATCAACAGAACAGATAGGTGACATTATATGTATATGTATATATACACACATATGTCATATGTATACACTGCATGCATACCATATAGAGTAAATTCTCACTTAACATCATCTATAAGTTTTGCGACTTTAAGAGAAATGACATATAACGAAACCTATTTAACCATAGGCTAATTGATATAAACAAGAGTGAAATTCCTAGGGCATCTCGTCAATGCTATAATGACATGTTGTTTTTCGATAACCTGCTGTTTGTATGAAGAGCAGGCTGGAACCCACAAACACAGTCTGGAAGCCCATAAGAACAGCCTGAAATCTGTGACAGTCCCCATGGCCCCTCTTACCTGTCATTGTAGATGTTCTCCTGCTCAGGGAGGTGAGCACATAAACCTGGCCCAGGAGCCAGAGGAGCTGGGACGGTGGATACCTGCTGCCCATTGGCTACCTCACACCAGTGAGGTGAGCCCGCTCATCAGCCACAAAGTGACCACTGCTTCCCTCCCCTGCTCTCCCAACCAAAGCCCTCAAGTCTATTTAGTAACCACCTTACCTGGAATCATGTTGGAAAGAAAATTCTGAAAAATGGGCTTCAGTGTAGGCAGGCTGACACAATGCAAAGCCAACATAGTTACATTAATAAATTTCTCTAAGTTTCTCTGTCTTCTGTAGATAAGTGGAAATAGTATCTACCCAATGGGGCTGTTTTGAGGATTATTTTAAATAATGCATGGAACATATTTAACTCAGTAACAGGCATATAGTAAATTTTCCGTAAAGCTATCACTATCATTGCTGTTATTGATTTACATGTTGACATCTAAGAGGAATTTGGGTATAGCCTTACCTCAGAGATATTTCGGGTTTGGTTCCACACCACCACAATAAAGCAAGTATCACAATAAAGCCAGGGGTAATCTCTTTGCCTGTAGAGGGTTTTGCGTTCAATTTGTAAAAAAAATGCAACACCTGTGGAGCACAATAAAGCAAAGAGCAATAAAGTGAGGAGTGTCTGTTAAGGATTAAGCTTTTAGCTTCTTGAAGGGAAAGGGCACTACATTTCCTCTGTATCTAAATACATCTAGTTATTGGTCCTGGACGACATGGCTCAGTTAGTTGGGCATTGCTCTGTGCACTGAAAGGTTGTTGGTTGAATTCCCAGTCAGGGTTCATGCCCATGTGGCAGGTTCAATTCCCAGTAGGAGGCATACAGGAGGCAGCTGATCAATGTTTTGCTCACATTGACATTTCTCTCTTCTCCCTTCCCTTTTCTCTAAAAATCAATAACAAGCAAATAAATTCAGTCACTGTTCTAGGCAATACACATTTTCCACAATTTTTTAGTATTATAACTATTTTAGATTAGGCAGTTGGAAAAACTAAGAAACAGAAAGATTAAGTAAGTTGTCCCAAGGTCACACAGCTAGTAAGCAGCCAAGTTATACACACACACACACACACACACACACACACACACACACGAAGCAAGCAGAGACAAAAGCATATGCAGAGGTAAGAAAGAGCCTTGCATCTTAGAGGAGGAGAGAAGTGATCAGGAAGACAGTAACGTTGTAGAAAGGTGGGAGGCTGTCAGGGGCCTGTTACTTCTTTATCTTAAATGCAATGGGAAGATCCAGGATGGCACAAACTGTCAATCTTGTTCATTCCACGTGTTCCCAGACCTGGAACATTGTCTGCTAGCACATGGCAGAGCCTCAGTAAGTATTTGTTGATTGAAGGAGAGGGTGGGGTGTAAGATCTAATTTATGTTTTTAAATCTCTCTAGCTGCTGCATAGAATCATACTCTCTTTGTTGATTCTTTTAGTAACATGAAACTTGCTGTTTATTTTCTTCCTTTTGGCAGCCCTTCCAATATTTGAATATGGAAGTCACATCACATCCCTCTAGGTTTCTATTTCCCCTGGCCAACAACCTCAGATTTTTGGCAAAGAACTTCTGGGATGATAGAAGTGTTCTATGTCTGTGCTGTCCAATATAGTAGTTTCATGTGGCTTTTGAGCATTTGAATATGGCTAATGTGACTAAGAAACTAGATTTAAAATTTTATTTTTAAGCTAGAGGCCTGATGCACAGAGATTCGTGCAAGATTCCACCTTTCTGCCTTCCCACACTGCCCAGAGGCTCTGAGTGGCTGGGGCAGTGCAGAACGCCTGCTTTGTCATCATGGCAATACAAGCGTCCCACCCCTCCCTGCCATCTTTGTTGGGTTAATTTGCATACTCACTCCTGATTGGCTGGTGGGCATTGTGAAGGTATGGCTAATTTGCATTTTAACTTTTTTATTAGTGTATATTTTCATTTAAATTTTCTAACAAATTTGAACTTGCCAGACAATATAGTCCCACATATATACATTTATACACATAGTCCCTATCTAAAAACCTAAGTGAGGGTTGGATAGGGATATGCCAGTGCATTAATCAATTACACTGTAAAAACTACACATTCACTTCATTTAATGCTGTGAGGTTAGGTGTTAATACATACATGGTAAGCTGAGCTTGGTTCCCAAGGTATGGAATTTGATTCTCTGTTAAACATATTTAATCTACTAGCATATTCACTAGTAATATCCACTAATGGCCAACAATAACACCACAAATCACCACCTAATCATTCAAATCAGCAAAGAGGACTGGCCCAGGGAATACAAATTAAGATTAGACAGATTTCTGAGAAAATCCGGAAGCTTTCCCATCTGATTACATTCTAGAGAATCAAACAGCATAGAACAAGGAGCTAATAATGATAAAACTTTAAGAAGAGATTAGAAGGGAGATCCAGGAGTAAATACCCTGAGTTTTAGAGCAGAAAGAGTCCTTTCTGATGAGGCAGGAGAGTGCTCCCAGAACCTAAAGGGTTTATACTCCACATATTCCCAGAATGCAGGCTTTGGGCCAGGCATCAGGATACAGAGTCCAAGGATATGGTGGTTCCCTTTAAGGAGTTCATGGTCTCCAGGAAAGAAACATGTCAACTATTTCAATAGGTACAGTTGTCAGAGTTAGCAAATAAAAATACAGAATATCCAGTTAAATTTAAATGTTCAATAAGCAATGAATAATTTTTTTAGTGTAAGTATATCCCATGCAATAGTTGGGACATGGTTAGACTATGAATAATATTTGTTGGTTTAAAATTCAAATGTAACTGTGCATCTAGTACTTGGTCTGGTAACTCTAAATATAAAGTAATAGATGCAATGATAAAGGTGAGTGTTAAGAACTACAAGAAAATATCTAAGAGACAGACCTCAGAGCACATGTCAGAGAAGGATCATAGAGGAGGTGAGGCTGAAGCCAAATCTTTTCCAACTAATAGATGTTAGCCAGGTAAAGAGAATACTTAAAGATTGCCATGCACAAAGACACTGGGATTTGGGAGGGAATACTTGGGGACATGCAAGTAGCTCAACGGGGATAGAATAAGTAATAGATAGGATTTTGATAACTGTCTGGGAGAAGAGCCAAAGTCAGAACCCAGAATAACATTATTGTCTAAGAGATAAAGCGATAAAAGAGAGTTCATGAAGAGAACAAGAAAAAGCAGTCTGAGAAGGAAAAAGGAAACCATGAAGCCAGGAAGGAGGGAGAAGTCCATAGTTAGAAATGTTACCGGCAGGCCAAGTAAGATAAGATAAATTCATTGACTTCTGACTGGTGTGGCTCAGTGATTGAGTGTGGACCTATGAACCAGGAGGTCACAGTTCAATTCCTGGTCAGGGCACATACCTGGGTTGCTGGCTCAATGCACAGCAGGGTGGCAGGGAGGGTATTCAGGAGGCAGCCAATCAATGATTCTCTCTCATGATTGATGTTTTTATCACTCTTTCTCATTTCTTCTCTGAAATCAATACAAAAATTTTTTAAAAAAGAAAAGTTCATTGACTATGCCAACATGGACAGCATCAGTGATGTTGACAAAAGCCATTTCAGTGGAGTGTTATGGCAGCAGGTTTAGAAAAGTCATGGTGAAAATTGAAGGAAGCAAAGGTAGGAATTGCTTTTAAAAAGTTTGGTTGTAGGAGAAGTATCATGCTTAGACCTGGACAAATAGAGAAATAACCTGGGCCCTGAACTATAGAGAGGCTGGCTCCTCTCTAACTCCTCCCATGTCCAAGGGCCCAAGAGACTATACACTCCCTTTGAGGCCCTGGAATTCTTTGTTCAAATGGAACCAAGCATGTTTCCAAAGACTGTGCAAGCTTCTTTTTAGGTTTCTCTTTCTGAGGGTGTACCATGTCACTAGTATGCCCATCTCTAAACCTGAGGTATGGAGCAGGCATGGCTATTTGAAGGGGATTGGGGGTGGGTTGTGAATGGATCTTGAACATGCAAACCAGATGTCCATATCTTGGATGCATTGCCCTTTATGATGTGGGATAAAGTCAAAATGGGAAGTGAAATAGGGGGTGCCGCAGGCTTCCAATCTATAGTCTGTCTCAAGTCTCACGAAAGTTAGAGGAAATCTGTAAGAAGATGTAGTTAAAGTCAAGAGAGGGTCCTTGCAAAATGATTACACTTTTAAAGAACCTTGGTAAAGGACTATCAAAACTATAGACAGAACAATGGAAAACAAGGAACCTGTATAAATCAGGAGTTCAGCAGCAAATATGAAGAGACCACCGGAGAGACTACTTAGAGAAGGGTGGTCAGGGTCAAGGAAATAAACAATGCACCCAAACACTAGCAACAGTGGAAGGCCATTGTGTCTGCTTATATCCCTAGGCCTGAAAGGGCAGAAGGGTGGCAACACATTGCCAGAGCCCAGTGAACTTGGGAACTGAGGCTGCAGCTCATCACAGAAATGCAACAAAGCAATAAGAGAGCGGAAGAAATATCTTCACCTTTCTCTTCTCCTGTCCTTAAGTTGGTGCCACTGCCTCCCACTGACTGAAACCAAGAAGCCAGACAGCCAGGCATCCTGGGGTCAATGCATTTCCTAGGGGCCAGCCTCTTAAGGCAAAAGCAAGAGAAGAGGGAGTAGGATGTAGACATGGAAGGGCACACAGAATAAATAACTAATACTGTCCCCAAAAAGGTAGGATAGGACTTAACTCAATGGGGATGGGAACACAATAGAGAGTAAGTTGTCAGGAAAGAAGTGGAAGGCATTTCTGTCTCATGGCCACCTCTTCTCTCTACACTTTGAGGGGAAGGCTAATAGTGGATGAGGTGGAACAGGCAAGGAATGTTTTGATTTTCCTTCTGCAGATGGGAGCTGGCAGTGGTCTTAAGGCCTTTGTGCAGTATAAGTAACACCTTAAGATAAAGCTATTTGTCCCATTCCTTCCCAATGATAGACAAATGTCACATTCTCTTAAGTCTCCATCTCCTTCCCCTACACTGACTAAGCAGAACTGCAGAGCAGATGAAAATCTCTAGGGATATTTTCTTCTCTTTTTCCTACAATAATCTCTAGACCACCTCAGCCTCAGGCCAGCAAACCTCTAGCAACTCAGAAGCCTACACACTTCAGATACTTTGCTTTCAAATACTGGCTCATGGCTCATGGTTTAAAACAGCCTCTACCTAATAGGTCCCTCCTCTGACCAAATCAAGACTCCCTACCTGTTAGAAGAAAACAAATTTTCACTACTTTAATGAAAGAACCAGCAGCCTTACCTGTAATCCATCCATGACAGAGATAAAGTGAGCTAAAGAATTTGGAATGTTGTTGAGTGAAGTTCCCCACCCAACTTTCTCCAAAGAACTCATCCTAGATCTACTAATGACTGTTCTTTCTTCTTGTTTTAAAGGAGAGAGGGAGAGAGAGGGAGAGAGAGGCGGGGGGGGGGGGGTTCTGGTTTAGAGGAGAAAGCCTCAGTCCATAGGCAAGCATCTTTTCCTCTTGTGGGTTCTTAATTGCTGGACAAGATTAAGTTTTTAATATTAATACAAATGCCAGGAGACAGCTTGACAAATTGGTAGGAACCTAGCAGCACCACTCAGCATAAACAGGACCATTTTTGGTAAAGTCCACCATTGTTCCAGGTGTATGAGTGGTGGTGAGGGTAGGTGCATTCATTTCTGCAGGACCACCACCCAGCTCACTAGAGTGCTATCTTCCTGCATCCAAGGAGCCACCTCCACCTG
>PVJN01036826.1:0-21279 GCA_004026805.1 Lasiurus borealis | reverse complement strand
CCTGCCAAGGGGCATGAGTCATCCCTTTCACTTCTCGCCCATTAGTCACTTATAACCATCGTGGTTATCAGATCTTGCAGAGTTGCAGTGCTTGTGTTCAGCTGGGACTTATTTTATACTAGAGACTCGATGCACAAAAACTCATGCACTCAGCACGGGCGGGAGGGTCCCTCAGCCTGGCCTGCACCCTCTCGCAGTCTGGGACCCCTTGGGGGATGTCCGCCTGCTGGCTTAGGCCCTCTTCCTGCGGGGAGCAGGCCTAAGCCGGCAGTCAGACATCCCTCTCACAGTCTGGGAGCCCTTGCTTCTTACCACCCACCGGTTCACTGCTCCTTAGTGCGGCTTCGGAGGCAGGAGAGGCTACTGCCACTGCCCTCACCTGGCTTCTGACTGAGCAGTGCTCCCCCTGTGGGAGTGCACTGACCACTAGGGGGCAGCTCCTGCACTGAGTGTCTGCCCCCTGGTGGTCAGTGAGCATTGTAGTGACTGGTTGTTCTCCAGGTTGGTCGATTTGCATATTAGCCTTTTATTATATAGGAGGATAATAATGACCCTGAGAACAAGAGCAGTGATGCTGGCCAAGAAAAGCCAGACAGTGCTTCATTTAAGTGGAAAGATGAGTACAGTACAGTAAGATATTTTGAGAAAAAAAAAAAAGACTACATTCACATAACTTTAGTATATTGAATAATTGTTCTATTTTGTTAATTATTGTGGCTAAGATTTTACTGTGCCTAATTTATGAATTAAACTTCATCAGAGGTATGTATGTACATATAGGAAAAAAACATATTATATATAGGCTACAGTATTATCCACAGTTTCAGGCATCTACTGGAGTCTTGGAACATATCCCCATCAGATAAGGGGGGGGCTATTGTACAATGGCATTTTATTCAGCCAAAATAAACAAGGAAATTGAAATTCGATCATTTGTGACTATTTGTATAAACTTGAGGGCATTATTCTAAATAAAACAAGTCAGACAAAAACAAATACCAAATGATATTACTTGTGGAATCTAAAAAAAAAAATCAAAGCAAAACCAAGCTCACAGATCCAGAGAAGAGCCACTTCTGGTGGTTACGCTGGTTGGGAAGTGGGCCAAGTGGTAAAGGGAAGTCAAAAGATAAACACTTCCAGCTCTAAAATAAGTAAGTCCTGGGGATGTAAGTATCGCACAACAACTATAGTTAATAAACACTGAATCGTGCCCTGGCTGGTTTGGGTCAGCAGATAAGAGAGCGTTAGCCTGCAGACTAAAGGGTCCTGGGTTCGGTTCCAGTCAGGGGCACATGCCCGGGGTTGCAGGCTCCATCCCTAGTAGGGGGTGTACAGGAGGCCGAGCGATGATTCTCATTATTAATGTTTCTATCTCTCTCTCCCTTTCTTCCTCTCTAAATAAAAATATAGTTTTAAAGAAAAATGCTGTATCACATATTTGAAAGCTGCTAAGAGAGATCTTAAAAGTTCTCATCACAAGAAAAATTTCTGTTACTATGTCCAGTGATGGATGCCCACTAGACTCACTGTGATTATTATGCAGTATGTACAAATATCATTATGCTGCGTACTTCAAATTAATGTTGTACACTTCAAACTAACGTTGTATGTCAATTATATCTTAATTCAAAACAAGAATAAAATGAAGATGAATAAAATCACCTTCAAGGACAAAAATATATTTTTTAAAAATACATTTTACATTTTACCAGATGTAAGTAAAAGCAACACATAAAATAAGTTGGAGATGGCAAGAAAGAATGCCACATCCAGGAATAGCAAACTAAAGTATTTTGGAGGCAATCCTCCTAAATAAATAAGTAGAAAAGCTGGACAAATGTGTTTGGGAAAAATGTCTGAGATTATGGGAGAGCTTTCAAGACAGTGATGATAGGTGTGCCAAATCTCAGAAAAGAGGGAGGCATCAAAACATCCAGCTTCTCTCTCTCTCTCTCTCTGGTATTAGAAATTAGCTCTGGAGGAGGGGGTAATGGCTCAGAGGGGATGGAGGAGGTGCTGGGGTCTTGGTCACCTTCTATTTCTTGCCTTGGGTGATGTGCAGACAGGCTATGTCCACTTTGTGGTAACTCACTGGCCTGTACCCTCACGAATCATGCATGTTTCTGTCTGAATGTTACACTTCAATAAAATGTTTTCTAGAAAAATGTTGCCTTGAGATCTCTGAACAGCGACCCAAAGCTCCCTGCCTACATTCTGCTAGTGACCCCACGGTCACTGGGGACCAGGGGTGGCAGCAAGGACCCTCAGGTGACAGTAGGCACCGACCTGTCCCTCAGAGAATGCACCAGGACGGGCTCACAGAGCTGCTGATGCTACTCACCCAGATCTACAAAAAGACGCTTCTTCCCCGCAGGATCCCGCACCACGAGGAAGGAAAGGTCAGGGCTGCTCCGCTCCGCGGGCCCCAGCCGCTCCGGTGCCTTTGAATCCCGTGTCCAGCTCTCTGCCATCTCCCTGTCTGTGGACACTTCACTGAAGAAAATTCCTTCTTTGACTGGTGGTTCAGAAAAATGGGACAATGCTTGGCCGGTTGTCTCTGGAATTGCACCATCTTCTTCATCGTCCCCACTGGCAATCAAATGAAAAGCAGGCTGCAAAATCTTTCTCACAAAATTACCTAAAGGAAAAAAGTTATGATGAATCTAATTCTTCTTTTTCACAAACTGTCACTTAAGATCTAGGCCCATATCTACCCAATTTTACATAGCAAGGTTCCTTTTTATTTCTGGTTTTAGCACTGCGTTGTTATTACAAACTGGGACGTGCCTCTCCTGTTACTTTCTTCCTCTTGTGTCATCTTGAACGTTTTCAATCCCCACTGACTGAGCACCTGTCACTTGTAAAAAAAACACCATCTTACAGGAGAGGGTTAATTTGAGATGTGTCAATGTTGCCAATACAGGATGAACCTAATGTTCACCAAAACACACAACTTTTATTAATACAAATTGAGGAAAATGTATCTTTACAATCAACAATTAAAGAATGGAAGGTTTTTTCTTCTTTTCAAAAAGAATGAAATCTTGTCCCCCAAAAAGAATGAAAAGTTTATCTGAGCAAGTGGTGCCACCGAGGTCACACACAGAAACTCTGGGAGACTGCCACACTCTCCGGGCGAGGACATCAGCCCGTTCTCAGGAGCTTGCTCGCCCCTTTCCCTGCACAGCAGGCCCGGGGACATGAACACACAGCCAGCCGCCACTGATGCTCTCCCGCCTCTCTCTGTGCCTGGCCACTGATGATCGTGGCCTCAGAACCAAGTCCAGAACTAAAACAATTACATACATTTAGTGTATTTCCACACTTAGTCTAAGAGCTCTGAATATCAGTGGTACTATCTTTGCCTAAAAACAGATACTATGACAAGCTGGACCTTTTTTTTTTTTTTTTTTTATTGATTTTTTACAGAGAGGAAGGGAGAGGGATAGAGAGTTAGAGACATCGATGAGAGAGAGACATCACATTGATCAGCCACCTCCTGCACGCCGCCTACTGGGGATGTGCCCGCAACCAGGATACATGCCCTTGACCGGAATCAAACCTGGGACCCCTCAGTCCGCAGGCCAACGCTCTATCCACTTAGCCAAACCGGTTGTGGCTGGACCTTTTTTTAAAAAAATTATTTTTATTGTTGAGTACATTACAGATTGACCCCTTCTACACCACTCTCCGCTTCAAGCCTTCACCACACTACTGTCTATGTCCATGGGCTATGTATATATGTACCGTATTTTCCAGCGTATAAGATGACCCCAACTTTTCCAGTTAAAATATAGAGTTTGGGATATACTCGCCCTGTAAGATGACACCCGGCGTATAAGATGACCCCCGACTTTTGAGAAGATTTTCTTGGGTTAAAAAGTCGACTTATATGCAGGAAAATATGCTATATAAATTCCCCAGTTAATCTCTCTCCACCCCCCATTCCCCTCGGAGATTTGTCCATCTGAAGCTGGAACTTCTTTAAACTGTCATTTATTACTTAACATACCATAAAATTAAGTAATTTGGTAAAGCTGCTTCATGTAAATAAGATTAGAGAATGCAATGCTGTAAAAATCTTTAATTTTAATATTTAAAATTGGTATAGTCTGAGTTTGTCACTTTAGTTACCAGATAGCGTGAACCCTTAAGCTATATAAGATATACATGCTTTAAATTAAAAAATCTCCAAATTAGACCTAATTACCACCCTAGTCAAAGAAACAAACCACTGTCTTATAAACACTAAACATCAAAATGAGGGCAAAAGCATTTGATGCAATCATACACGATTATTTCTGGATTAGGGGAGATTAGGTAAACACTGAGTGAGGACAACAGAGCTATCTATCTGTGTATATAAAAAGCCAGCAACCGTAACGCCATAACAACTGGAATGACCAGTTGCTATGACACCCACTGTGGCCAGCGAACCAGCCCGATCTGGGGGGGGCCCAACCTCTCTCGGCCCGCCCCCCCCCAACCCCCCAGCCAGCCCAGCTCCTGATCAGCCTCTCCCATCCTAATCAGCCTGCAACCCCTCCCCAAAACCAGCCCCTTTTTGATCGCGCCCCACCCCCCACACTCCCCAATAGGAGGCAGGGCCAGCCAGCCAACCTCCGGCACCCTCCCCCAAGCCGGCCCCACCACCCCATTCAGCCCACAGCCAGCTCCATCCCTGATCGGCACCCCCACTCCGATGAGGGGGAGGGCCGGCCGGCCAACTACCCATGGCCCCTCCCCCAGGCTGCTGGCCCCGATCGGCCCCCACCCTGATCGGAGGCAGGGCCCTCTGGGCGATCATTCACAGCTCCTCCCCCAGCTGGCCCGGCCCTGATTGGGCCCCAATCGGGGCAGGCTGGCTGGCCAACTTCCCACATCTCCTCCTTCTGACAGATCCAGCCCCATCCACCAACTGGGGTCGGGCCAGCTGGACCTCACGCGTGCGCGGATTTGTGCGCTGGGCCTCTAGTACAAGTATAAAAGGACAGAGTTAACTTCCCTGGCCATGCAGAATGACATCCCCTGAGAGTGGGCAGCACCAAGAGAGTGGAGCCCTGGCTCAAACCAGGCACCAGGGCAGCGCTCAGGAGGCCTTTGACCTTGGGCAGGGAGCTAACAGGGCCAGGATGTGACAGTGTAACTGACATAAACACTAAAACAGGATCCCAGGAAACTACTCTGCTTTTGACTTCCCTCCCCCAATATTATCACCACTCCTCATCATTCATACAGGGACAATTTTATGGCTGGGAATAACTCAAAAAATGTGTCAACCACAGAAATGTTAGGTGCTATGGCACGCAGGCAGGAGAGCATTTTAGGCAGATCCAACGTACGCATTTTGTGAGCATTTTGTGATCTCTTAGATCACCCTAACTCGCCTTTCTGAAAGGCTAACAACAGGACTAGAAATGTCACCAAGAGGTCCACTGGAGGAGGGAACTGAGGGGAGGGGTGGACTCACCCACAATCCCCGCATCCCTGGTGCTGGCGGGCCATCCCTTCACGGAGAGCACCCTGAGGTCCGATTAGGCCTCTCAGCCACACTGGACGCCCAGTGCTCCCCAAACCAGGCACCGACGCCCATCTCTACCCTCTGCTTATGCTGTCCTGACAGCAAAGCCCTTCTTTCCTTTGCCCACAGGCTGACATTTTTTAAGCCCAGCTCGAATGCACCTGCTTTCAGAAGAGACATGTAGTGGAGACTGCTAATCATGTCACACTTCTGTTCTCCCTTCTTCCCTAGCAACACATGTCCATTTAGCCTGTGCAGAGTCAGAGCCGACTATGGAGAGTCAACAGGCATCAAGGAAATCTCTCCACACCGGACAGCAGAGCCCACTTAGTACTGTCATCCGTTCAACAAGTTTATTAAATGCCTGCTAGTACTTATTGTTGCTTCTGCTACTACCCCATTATTAATGTTATTGATAAAGACATTATAATGTCGCAATCTCTAAGAATACCACCGTGAACACTATCCCTGCCCTCCAGAAACATCAGGTGGGACAGACACAAACAGACACCAGAAGCTGCCTCAGGAAGTGGTGATCGCTGACGCAACAGGCGCCGGGCAGACCTGCGACCAGAGGAACGCGAGCTAGTCTTGGCCCCCAGAAAAGGCTTCCCCGGGGAGGATTTCTACGCCGATCTTAACACCCCAGGCTGGAGGCAGGCCCGCTCAGACAGCAGCATCAGACTGCGGAGGCCCGGACTGAGAAAACATGGCCCTGGGAGCCCAGCAGAGCGAGAAGAGCCAAGTATCGAGAGGTCAGGGTGCAAACTAAGACAGGAGGTTTTTCTGGAAGGCAGCGTATTATCCTTCAAGGGCTGAGGCGCTCCAGCGGCATAAACAGATCACGCCAGCTAGCTCACTGAACAGGATGCTGGAACACATTTACAGATCAAAGATGACACCACTTCTACTTAGGTAATTGGACAGATGGAGACACTACTCACTGATATACCTGCCACAGAAGAAACAAGCTTTAGGGGAAAGGTGGAGTTTGGTGGTGTTGAGTTTGAAACTGACTGTATGGGCCTGGTGTCAAGAACAATAATCTTGACTGAAGAAAAAGTTTTGAGAGTCATCAACACAGAGAAGGTAACTGGAGCCATGACAGTGAATGACCATCAAGGTTGACAGGGGACAAGGATGGTTCTACAATTACTACCACCCGAGGAATGAGCGACCAGAGACTCAATATACAACTAAGCAAACTGAACACGGCGGGAAATAAGGAGCCCTGGGCACCTAGCACCTAGGTCCTGAGTTACGGACCAGTGTTTATGTGATCATGTTCTTTTACCCTGGACACTGTCAGGCACCTGTCCATCTGAAATGGGTCACCAGCTCCTTGAACTTCAGTGAACGGTCTGCTGTTGGAACTTAGGAATGCCTGCCTACTCGCCCAGTCGGATGAACATTCAAGATTGTGACTTCTCTTCTGACCTTGGTTTTCTGGGTCCCATTCTGCCCACTTGCTCCTCCTCATTTTACACCCGGAACTCTGTTTCTCTGTTTGCATCCTGAAACAAGCACGCTGGTTACGTTTTCAGGTTTATACATCTAGGTTCCTCGTGAACCCTAAGGTGTGGTCTGGAACAATAAACAAGACTTCGAGACGTAAACTGCAAGCCCCAGGTCTCAGGCACTAAAAGCTAAGGCGGAAGCGAAGGTCAGAAATCCAGATCTGGGCATGGGGGGAGCCATGGGAAGATAGGTACACATGTAATACATTAATTAAAAAAAATGAAAAAAAGAAATCCAGATCTGAGGTCTCACGGGTCAGACCTGAATTAGGCCTCTCATGTATCAACCAGAAAACTTCTGCATGACTCCTGTTGTAGCAGAAACCAATACCAGGCATGAATGGCCATCCCAGTGTCTACACCCACAGGCACCAGTACCAAGAACCTCCTGGGTAGGCTAATGTGTCCAAAATGTGTCAAGCATAGGAAGATGGGTCTAGAATTAAAGGTAAAGCCTAAAAACGTGAAAAATCGTGTTTCTTTTTTTTTAGAATAGGTTAATACCCATAAAAACTAATAAATACTTACACAACTTAAGAAAAAAAGGAAAATATAACCTTTTACTATAGCTCCATGACTGTTTAAAAAAATAGTATACTTGACTAGCTGGCCAGTGTTGCTCGGTAAAATAACACCTATGAACCAGGAGTTCACAGTTGAATTCCCAGTCATGGCACATGCCCAGGTTGCAGGCTCCATCCCCAGTAGGGGGTGTGTAGGAGGCAGCCAATCAATGATTCTCTCTCATCATTAATGTTTATATCTGTCTCCCTTTCCTTTCTTCTCTGAAATCAATATAAATATATAAATAAATATATAAAAAATAAATTTATAAAAACAGCCCTAACCGGTTTGGCTCAGTGAATAGAGCGTCAGCGTGCGAACTAAAGGGTCCCAGGTTCAATTCCGCTCAAGGGCATGTACCTTGGTTGTGGGCACATCCTCAGTAAAGGGTGTGCAGGAGGCAGCTGATCGGTGTTTCTCTCTCATTGATATTTCTAACTCTATATCCCTCACCCTTCCTCTCTGTAAAAGAATCAAAATAAAAAATATTAAAAATAAATAAAATAAAAAACAGTATACTTACCAACATGAATGTTATCTTTAAATGCCACATCATGGAGTTGAAATATTAAATGGCGGCTAAATTTCTCATCAGTGCTAGAATCTAAGTTGAAAACATCTTCGGCTGAACAGTTAACTCTGTATAACTCTTGAAGTGCTTTACAAACATACTAAAAAAACACAAATATTTTTAAATGTTTTTCATGAGCAAAAGTAAAATATCTTGGTACAAATATAACTCACAATCCAGAGCTGCACACTCCCAACCACTCACCTGCCTGTCTGCGTGATTGCCCCTAACTGCTTCTGCCTGCCAGCCTGATCACACCCTAACTCAGTGGTTCTCAATCTTTTTTAATGCTGTGACCTTTTAATACAGTTTCTCATGTTGTGGTGACCCCCAATCTTAAAATTATTTTCGTTGCTACTTCATAACTGTAATTTTGCTACTGTTGAATCATCATGTAAATATCTGTTTTCCGATGGTCTTAGGCGACCTTGCTAGCAGTTTTCAACCTGTGGGTCGCAACCCACAAGTTGAGAACCGCTGCTGTAGAGCCTAAGACCATCAGAAAACATAGATATGATTCATAACAGTAGCAAAATTACAGTTATGAAGTAGCAACGAAAATAATTTTATGATTGGGGATCACCACAACATGAGGAACTGTATTAAAAGGTCACAGCATTAAAAAAGGTTGAGAACCACTACCCTAACTCCTCCCCTGCCAGCCTGATTGCCTCTAACTGCCCTCCCCTGCAGGCCTGATTGCCCCCAACTGCCCTCCCTTGCAGGCCTGGTCCCTCCCAACTGCCCTCCCCTGCTGGCCTGATTGCCCACAACTGCCCTTCTCTGCCGGCCATCTTGTAGCGGCCATCTTATAGATGTCCACATGGGGGCAGCCATGTTGTATGTTGGAGTGATGGTCAATTTGCATATTACCTCTTTATTACATAGGATATAGGATAGTAAGGCACCAATCTTGGGTCAGGAGCTCAAGATTCAGAGTCAGAACAATCTAGGTTTGAATTCTGGCTTTGCCACTTAACAGCTCTGTGACCTTGGTATAGTGCAAACTTTACATTCCTCAAGTGCAAAATGGAATAGAATCCTAACTTTCGGGACTATTGTAAGGAGGAAAGGAGGAAAAGAGAAAACAA
Source organism: Lasiurus borealis (assembly GCA_004026805.1). Classification (NCBI taxonomy): domain Eukaryota; kingdom Metazoa; phylum Chordata; class Mammalia; order Chiroptera; family Vespertilionidae; genus Lasiurus; species Lasiurus borealis. The sequence goes on along the minus strand of PVJN01036826.1, from coordinate 12,012 downwards.
GGGTAAAGAGTTAGCACTGTGCCTGGCACGTATAACAAAGCATTAGCCACGTAGCCATAGGACTAGTTGCTTCTCCTGATGCCTCAGTCTTCTCATTTGCAAAAGTTACTAAAACATGCAGGATTAAATGTTTGTAAACTGCCAAGCACCCAGCTACCTAAGAGTCATGCAGTAAATTATATTTATTAGTGCTGTTTTGGTCTTATTATAGCACACACACACACACACACACACACACCCATCCATGCTGTCTGATCCTACCCTCTTCAGTAAACTCTCACTTTGCTAGCTACTTATAATGGAAGCCAGAGAATTAAAAACAAAAACAAAAAAAAAATTCCAGAAAATTCCTCAACTGCCACTTTGTCCTCAATGCTTCTTTTTTTACTGGGTATAGTAATGTCAAAAATATATGAACATAAACTGAACTTCCTCCTTTTTTAGAAGTTTACTCAAAGAAGCAATTTTAAGAGATAAATGTCAAAAGGAAGAGTAGCCAAGTACAGGAGAAACACGGAATCTATACAACGTGTCCCAAGAAAGTACACACACTTGGAATGATTATAAAATCAGTGCTTATTGACATACAGTTCATTTGAAAACTGTAAAAGAATGTACAGAAATGAATAATGTTTCTGTCAGCGCCTGTTTTCAAACTGATGACTGTTCTGGTCCAGGCACTGCTGATAACATGAAGGAATGGAATCACAAACATCAAAAATAACTTTGTTTGGTATTTGTGTACCTTCAATTCATCAGCTATTGCCAGGTTTTGTAAACTTTATCTTTTATGTATCCCCATAAAAAAATGTCTAGTGGCACTGTAGGATAAATTTTCTTTGTTCAAAGCTTAGTCTAGCTTCACTCATTATTTCAAATCAGTTAAACCTGAAAATGAGTGAAAATTAAGTTATCAGCTGTTTGAGTGTGTATATATTTTTTGGGGGACAACCTATAGACTAGGTTCACTTAATGAACAAAAATAGAGAGAGACAGATGGACAGAAGGAAAAAGACCTGAGTCTGTAAATTACCTCAATGAGTAATGCAACCATCTTCTTTCCATCAGCTCCAGGATTGGCAAGTTTGTTAAATTCCAGATCAAAATAGAGCTTGCAAACAGCATTTTCAGGAATGACTTCATAGCAGTGTAAGAGGTGTTTTCTAAAAATTGAATAGTTCATGATTGTTAGGTTTGTATCTTAATACCTTTTAAATCACAGAATTTGATCTTATATCTCAAGATACCATATTAGCTGTTTTAATTACATATAACTATCTCTATATATCCTGTCTAATAAAAGAGTGATATGCAAATTGACCATACCGCTGCTACACCCACATGTCACACCCACCAACTAATCAGGAGTATGCAAATTAACCCAACCAAGATGGTTGCGGCCACAGAGCGAGCAGGAGGCTTGGGTTTCTCTGGCAATGGAGGAAGCCAAGCTTACAGCACACCCTGGCCTGCCTTGGCCTCCACTCAAGGATACAAAGTTTCAATTATAGAAGATAAATAAACCCCAGGGCCTCCGCTTGGGTTGTCAGAGGACATGGCCAGCCTGCAAACCACTATAACCCCTTGCCCAGGCCACCCCACACCCTATGGGAACCACAACCTGATACGGGACACCTTTCAGCTGGCCCCCACCCATGCACCAGGCCTCTACCCTATCTAATAAAAGAGTCATATGCAAATTGACCATCACTCCAACACACAAGATGGCCGCCCCATGTAATCAAAGATAGCTGCCACAAGATGGCCAGCAGCGGAGGGCAGATGAGAGGGACCAGGCCTGCAAGGGAGGGCAGTGGGGGGCGATCAAGCTTGCAGGGGAGGGTAGTTAGGGTTGACCAGGTCGGCAGAGGAGGAAAGTTGGGGGCAACTGGGCCTGCAGGGAAAGGCAGTTGGGGAGGAACCCAAGCCTGCAGGAGAGAGCAGATGAGAGGGGACCAGGCCTGCACGGGAGGGTAGTGAGGGGTGACCAGGCCTGAAGGAGAGGGCAGTTAGGAATGACCAGGCCTGAAGGAGAAGGCAGTTAGGAATGACCAGGCCTGCAGGGGAGCAGTTACATACACACACACACTTTCTTCTCCCAGCACCTAGTGAGATAATTTAATGTTGTGACAAGGAAAGCTCCAGAATTCAATTCTAATTATGTAATTGAGAACTACCAAAGCCCAGTCTGAATTCACTTCACAAACAATTCTAGGTGGAAATGTAATTTAATGTGCTGTCCTGTACAAACTACTTACCGGGATTTATAATGAAACCAAAGTTGAACATAGCTTGTTACAAGGTAAATACGTTGTCCATCGCCCACTTCGCATTCCAAAGCAAATACATGAACATCCTTTGTAAAATCAAAAAAATTCAAAAACTAATAAAATGAAAATCTAAAGTCAACTATAGCTATTAAATGTGCATAAAGGGTTTTACTATTCAAATTGTCAAACAATAGAATTTGAACATTTTACTAAACATATTATTAAAAATAAAAAAATAATCACTAGATCTATGCCAATCAAAATCTAGTTATTTGTATTTATTTTTAGTCACTCAAGTAATGCACATTTTTTAATTTGTTTTGTTTTATTTATTTATTTTTTCTTTTTTTGTTTTTAAGTAACGCACATTTAATGTAGAAATTAGAATATTCAAGTTAAAAAGAGAAAGGAAAAAATCAGTTTTCAATCAGTCTAGTTTGACTTCCTATTATAATTGTATTTGCTAATTTATGAAATAAAACTTATTTTTTAAAACTAAACATTATAAATGATTTGGGATAAAATTAATAATGCTTTAATACATATAAAAACACGTGGAAAACAATTATCTAAATGGAATATTTGTAAATTAATCGTAAAAGCTTAGGGGAAGTTTTAAAATGCTTAACTTTAACAAGCAACTATAATTGTCTTTTCTATGAGAAACCAATCTTTTTTAAGTTAATTGCTGTGGCACCTGATATAACTGTTTGTGTCTGCTGCCATAAAGTTTTTTCCAATAAAGGAAAACTCAAGTTCCTCTGTCTCCTTTTAGCTACCGGTAGCTGATGAGCCTAAAGAAACTAAACTTCCATTTTCATGAGTGAGAACTCCTAGGAGGACTAAGTGGCGTGATCCCATTCAACATCTTCCTGAAATAAATTTTATAGGCTGTTGATGGTTTAAGTGTGGCAACCATACTCCTCTATGTGTTTTTTTTTTTTTAATATATTTTATTGATTTTTTTACAGAGAGGAAGGGAGAGGTTGCAAGGGATGTGCCTGCAACCAAGATACATGCCCTTGACCGGAATCGAACCTAGGACTTTTCAGTCCGCAGACCGACGCTCTATCCACTGAGCCAAACTGGTTTCGGCTCCTCTGTGTTTTTTAATTCAAGATCAAATGAATCTGTCAGTATTTACACTTGTGATACCTGAATTTGGTTTACACAGAATAAGCATGAAAAGTGTTTGTTTCCCAAACTATTCTGATAAGATCTGAGTGAGCTTCTCCTTACAAGGCGAAGAAGGGGCCTTGTCTTGAACAAACGTTTAGCACTGAGTTTTTATACAGCATCAATGATCAGAACCACAATATATTTATGCTAGATTTCATATATGCATCTTTTCATTACACAGTTGACCTTTAAACAATGCAGGAGTTAGGGGCCGACACCCATACAGTCAAAAATCTGTGTCTAGCCGAGACCGGTTTGGTTCAGTGGATAGAGCATTGGCCTGCGGACTGAAGGGTCCCAGGTTCGATTCCGGTCAGGGGTATGTACCTTGGTTGCGGGCACATCTCCAGTGTGGGGCGTGCAGGAGTCGGCTGATCGATGTCTCTCTCTCATCGATGTTTCTGACTTTCTATCCCTCTCCCTTCCTCTCTGTAAAAAAATCAATAAAATATATTTTAAAAAAATAAAATCTGTGTCTAACTTTTGACTCCCTAAAAACTTTACTAATAGCCTACTGGTGATCAGAAGTCTTACAATAACAAAAACAGTCGATTAACACGTATTTGTACATGTGCAGGCACACCTCATTTTATTGCACCTCAGATGTGTGTCTTACAAGTTGAAGGCAACACCCTTCAGCAGCAAAAAGATTACGACCAGCTTTACCGAGAGAAACTCACTTTACTGCGGTGGTCTAGAACCTAACCTGTAATATCTGAGGTATGCCTGTTCTATATTCCTTTTCCTTACAATAAAGTAAGCTGGCAAAAAGAAAATGTTATTGGGGACATTATAAAGATGAGAAAGTGCATTCACAGTGTACATTGAAAAAATCCAGGAACAAGTGAATCCACCATTCAAACCTGATATTGAAGGGTCACCTATTCTTTATATTCCCCGCAATGCCCCTAGAACAAATGATGTGCCAAACACATCTGATTTGGGTTATTTTTGAGCACCACATCCTTTGTGAGGCTAGCATGCTGCAAGCTCTTCTTCCCACTTGCCCAATGTTGGAAACACTATGACTCCCAAGCACAAAAGGAGATGATAGAAACACATGTGTGCTTGGCACTGGGATTTAAGTTCTAGAGCTTATTAAATGTAAACTATAATATTTGAGACATTTTCATTTCCTGCTGTTTAAATCCAATTCCCCTTTCCCTAATTTCGCCCTTTAAAAAATTGCATTCGCCACTCATTTTCTTATATTTCTGTGAGTATTGTTTTAGTTTTACTCTTAAAAACTCATTCTATTACTTATCAGTTTTTACTGTATAAAAACTCAGTGCTAAACGTTTGTTCAAGACAAGGCCCCTTCTTTGCCTTGTAAGAAGCTCACTCAGATCTTATCAGAATAGTTTGGGAAACATGGCCACTCTTCCTCTAAGCACCGCTTCATTTGCATGTCATTAAAATCTTTAAAATTAACTGGCACTAGACATGTCATTCTTTTTCATTATTAATATAAAGGAAATGGCTAATGACTCACAGGGATGTTTTTCCTAAATCATGTGACCACAATTAAATTCTTTGGGTGGATATGTGGCCTGAAATAAAGAGAAACTTAATTTTTTTTTAAGAAATCTTATGTTATAGTAGCTCTAAAAACAAGGAGGAAATGACAACATTACCTCTTTGCAGCTTTTAACAAAATTAAAAGCTTGCGTTTGGCGAGGAAATAGTTTCCAAACAGAGGGTGGCTCTTCCGGCTTTGACAGCCTGGGCCTGTACACCGAGGACAAGGGTTTCCTTTCGTAACTGGATGCTCGCTCCTCAATTAGCTTCAGTTTTGCTTCCCATCTTCTCTTCATCGGTTCAGAAGGTGGGGAGACCAAGCCCTACCCCATGTGAGATGGCTATCGATTACACCTAAAGACATCGATGTCTTCGTTTAGGATACTGTTTGGTAAAACTCCCAAACTCATTTCCTACTCTGCTCTCTATTGGATGTCTTGCATGAAGTTTTCCGGGCAAGAACAGCTGGTCATTAGAAACCTTTAGGTCCTGGCTCTCTATCTAACAACACTATGGTTTGGGACAAGCTCCCTGAATCTTCCTCACCTCAGAACGGGAACCAATCTCTTTTTTAATACGTATTTTACGTAGTTACCTTGAGGATAGATACAAAAGACTTAAGAAAATGTCCTATAAATTACAAGGCCTCATATAGGTATGTTTCTGAATCATTATGGTTTCTATTATGACTATTTTATTGCATCAAGTGCTCTCCACTTCCCCAGCTGGTGCTCCTACCTTGGCCATCATTCTTGTGTTACTGTTACAGAGTTCATTTCTAGGCTCCACTGTGTGGCTCTTACTTCCCTTTTTTTCCGTTTCTCCTCAATGCTCTCAACACAACTGTTCGTTGGGAGGATAACTCAGGGTATAAAAGTGAAATACAATATTGGCTAGTTTTGCTTTGCATGTCTGTAGTAATCATAAGGATGTTTTTAAAAAGGAATAAGTAAATCTTTACTTCTGTCGGTTAATTTAATGACTGTGAATGACTGCATTTTAACTCCTATTTATCTGTTTTGTTTTTGTTTGCATACAATGCTTTCATGTTAACCACACGAAGGTAAGAAACCAGGCAATACTTTTCCAATTTGAGTTTATGGTTTATTTACAAAGGAAAAGGAACAGGTTTTTAGAAGGGTTATGAGTGTGTGAGAGTTTGTGTGTGGGGGGAGAGGGAGTATAGATTGAAAATGGCCACACATTGCCATTCTTCTCAACAAGAGATGCCATCGCCCTGACTGGTTTGGCTCAGTGGATAGAGCATTGACCTGCGGACCAAAGGGTCCCAGGTTCGATTCCAGTCAAGGGCATGTACCTTGCTTGCAGGCACATCCCCAGTAGGGAGTGTGCAGGAGGCAGCTGATCCATGTTTCTCTCTCATCGATGTGTCTAACTATTTATCCCTCTCCCTTCCTGAAATGCCATCTAAGCCCATTCCCATACTGACTCAGCCTGGACATGTGACTTGCTTTGGCCATGTCATATCAACGAACATAAAGCAAACAGAGGGCTAATGAGCGCTTTGCATTGACTTTGGCTATCTGGGAGTCCCTTCCTTGAGCGTGTCATGCTGTAACTCTAGCCTCAGAGAGGATGAAAGCATATGGAGGAGAATCAAGGTCCCCCTGCTAACAGCAGCACCAACAACTATCAACTGATATGAGCTCAGCCATTTTGGATTATGCAACCTCATCCGAATTCAATGCATGAGTGAGCCCAAGGAAATTCTGGTGAGACCGGCTGAAGACCTGCCCGGGCAACCCACAGATCTGTTAAATTTGTCGTTTTGTTAAAGCCAACAAGTTTTGGCCTGGTTTTCATAGAGAAATACATAACTCATATAGTTTCCCTCTTCATTAATAACATTTACATCCTAATTGGTCTATGTTGAAAACCAATATATTAGTTTAAGTGAAATAATAATATATACTAAAGTATTTGAGGGCAAAGCTCCTATTTACCTTTGGCACTGTCTTTCCAGTACTTGTACTTACCAAGGTGATAGATAAGCAGCCTCTTGAATTTTAGCAGAAAACTCGGAGACAACACGAACTCATGGCATTCCCTGGAAGAAAAAAATAGAATCACCCTAACAGATAGAGGATAGGAAGGAATGTCATGACATGGTTAAAAAAAGAAAAAAGTTATTATCCAGAGATTCCGATCTGACTTCAAACATAACAGACCTAAGAAAGACTCTTCTCTCCAATTTATAGTTAATCCACATGAAAATCATAAATTACAAACCAAGAACAGAAATATAGTTCTAAAGGTATGAACCTAAATTTCATAACCGATATGCTTAGAAAAGGAATGTAATTCATTGAAGAGATGGGGCAAATTTTAATAAAACTGCTTTAATTTTTCCAATACAAAGTGGTGTGTCTCCTTATTGCTAGATTCTGAGTATTCAGTTCACTTTAATCTGCTTCACATACAGATAAAAAAAAAAACACATTTAGACAACCTAATTGAGAAACTGACTTTTCTTCTGTGAAATATGACTTTTAATAAAGCCCTCCAATTACTTAATGAAGAACATAAACACAGAATGCAATCAGATGCTCAAGTACCTAGCCAATCAGTGACGAGGAATAACCATGTCGATGTTCACACTTAGTGGGGCACTGACATCACAAAGATGTTTTGTTTTTTTTAAATATATTTTATTGATTTTTTTACAGAGAGGAAGGGAGAGAGATAGAGAGCTAGAAGCATCGATGAGAGAGAGACATTGATCAGCTGCCTCCTGCACGCTCCCCGCTGGGGATGTGCCTGCAACCAAGGCACATGCCCTTGACCAGAATCAAACCCGGGACCCCCTAGTCCGCAGGCCAACGTTCCATCCACTGAGCCAAACAGGTTTCACCACAAAGATGTTTTTGATTTTGTAAAATTATTGCTATGACCATGGGACTGTGTCATACTTGAAAGTCCTGGAGACACAGTGGAAAATCAGTTTAGCACCTGTTGGCCTGGGAAAAGCATGAATGTCAACAGAAAAAAAAGAAAAGTTCAACAAATGTTACTAGAGGCCCAATGCACAAAATTCATGCAAGGGCCTCGACCCTCACAGCCCCATCCACTGGTCCTTCGGGAATGTTGTTTTGCCATCCCGTCTAATTAGCATGTTAACATTTTATTATATACGATGCCCTCAAGTTCTTTGCACAGATTGAAACTTGTAACAGCTGGTTGAAACAACTGGGGCTGGGATATTCCCGCTGGAGGGCACCAGCAGAGGCCACGGGAACAGGAATGCACCAGGCATTCTGGTTTGGGACTATCGGATTCCCCATTCCTACCCTCTGTGGAACCATTTCAGAAACACTTGGAATTCCTGGTGGGGAAAGAATTCTGTTTTACTTTACATCATTGCACAGCAAAACCCCTTTTCACAGAGGGACCATAACTATCTTTATTTAAGTTTCCAAGTTCCAAAGAAAAGTATTTGTTGTACTTTAAAATCGTAAGCTTTGCCGAAACCGGTTTGGCTCAGTGGATAGAGCGTCGGCCCATGGACTGAGAGGTTCCGGGTTCGATGCCGGCCAAGGGCATGTACCTTGGTTGCGGGCACATCTCCTGTAGGGGGCGTGCAGGAGGCGGCTGATCGATATCTCTCTCTGATCGATGTTTCTAACTCTCTATCCCTCTTCCTTCCTCTCTGTAAAAAAATAATATATATATTTTTTAAAATCCTAGGCTTTAAAAGCTCTATTATTTCTTTCTAAACATTGCACCAGAGTTTTTATTTAATCGTGTTTGATACTGATTTGACAACCAAAGGTGGTCAGGCTCGATAAAAGGCCAGCTATGCTAAAAGGATTAGCGGAACTGTAGGTTCTGGAGAAGGGAAGTGGGGAGTGAGATGGAGAGATGAGAGACGACAAACAAGCTAAACAGCCTGGTTTTCCTCGGTTTGTGCCTAGACTTGCCCGCTGTGCCACTTGACGGCCTAGTTCCCAGGAACAGCTGGGCAAGGGGGCGCGTGCTTTATGACAACTGGCTCTGAGGGAGATCTGAGGCCTGCCTTGCATGGTTCTTCCCAGCCCAGTCTTCCTGCTTGTTTGTTTCATCACAAGCCAATTCTTATTCCCATTTCCCCTCTGCCCCGAGAATAGAAACATCAGCTGAGACCGGTTTGGCTCAGTGGATAGAGTCTGCCTGCGGACTGAAGGGTCCCGGGTTTGATTCCGGTCAAGGGCATGTGCCTTGGTTGCGGGCACATCCCCAGTAGGGGGCGTGCAGGAGGCAGCTGATCAATGTCTATCTCCCATCGATGTTTCTGACTCTATTCCTCTCCCTTCCTCTCTGTAAAAAATCAATAAAATGTATTTAAAAATAAAAAAGAATAGACACATCAGTATTTTGTGTTTTCTGGCACTTATGTGTTAGTTCTAGCATTTAGTAAGGTTCTAGTATTGGGCAATGTTTTCTTAATATAATCCTTTTATGGTCTTTTGGAAAACATTTATGTTATTTTGCCCACGGCTAAACTTTTCAAAATAAAGTATGTGATTAACACTCACTCACAGTGCCAAAACCGGTTTGGCTCAGTGGACAGAGCATTGGTTTGCAGACTGAAAGGTCCCAGGTTTGATTCCGGACAAGGGCATGTACCTTAGTTGTGGGCACATCCCCAGTAGGGGGCATGCAGGAGGCAGCTGATCAATGTCTCTCTCTCATCAATGTTTCTATCCCTCTCCTCTCTTCCTCTCTATAAAAAATCAATAAAATATATATATTTTTAAAAACTCACAGTAATAGTATTATAGAAATTAGCTTTCCAGATGAATAACACCTTAAGAAGTTAAGTAAAACTAATTCACTGACGTGTGGGTCTTCCCCACTTCAATTGCTTCACCTGTCTGTGCCTGAACAGAAGTAACTCCTGTTTACATTTCCCAAAAGCCTCCAATAAGGGATAGGACATACAGTCCTTTTCCAGTTCCTTCTTTCCACTACCTCCAGAGGGTCTCCTATCCAAAAAGCCTACCTCTGCCAGACTCTTCACCCTTAAACCCATTGTCATAACTCTGCATAGGGCCACTCACTCATGCCTCAGGCAGTGGTTCTCAACCTTCCTCAGGCCGAGACCCTTGCATACAGTTCCTCATGGGGTGGTGACCCCCAACCATGAAATGTTGCTACTGTGATGCATCGTGATGTAAATATCTGCATTTCCCGATGGTCTTAGGCGACCCCTGTGAAAGGGCCGTTCGACCCCCAAAGGGGTCTCGACCCACAGGTTGAGAACCACTGCCTCAGAGCATCCCTCACTGTACAGTCTGGTTTACTGCAAGAAGACCGAACTCCAGAATCTCGCCCTAAACCAGCTACCCAGTTTGTGTCTCATTGCCCAGCCTTCTCACCTCATCCTATATCATAAAAGCCTAATCTGCAAAATGACCAAACAGCAGAACCGCAGGGGGCAGGGCCAGCAAGTGGGTGGCGCCAGGCCAGCCAAGGCAGGTGCCAGTGGGTACAGGGAGGGGAGGGCAGTCAGGGGGCAGCTGCAGAGGAGTGATGGGGCTGGCAGTCCCCCCGACTGGCCAGCGGGTCCCCTCCCACTGTGGCTCAGGTCCCCTCCTGGCAGCCTAAGCTGTCAGCCAGACACCCCCCGAGGGCTCCCACACTGCAAGAGGGTGCAGGCCGGGCAGAGGGGATGCTAACCCCACCCTCCGAGTGCATGAATTTTCGGGCACTAGGCCTTCAGGAAAAGATAATGACCACTCACTCCCTGCACCTGGCCACGCCCAGGCCCCAGGAACCGACTTGAGAGTCTTTCTGAACCTTCCCTGAATCGAAGAGGACAGTGTTGGCAGTTCTGTTTCTGTTGCTGCAGTTAAGCCTGGAGAAGGGGACCCACTCCCACTCCTGACCGTGGTTCACATCCAGTTCTACCCAAGGAGGGCACCGGGAGAGGGGCCCTTTGCTGGGCCCAGGCCCTCCCTGTGCGAAGGTTCCGTACCAAAGTGCCGCTCCAGGTAAAGCAGCAGCAGCCGTTTTCTGTTTCCCCGTCAATTATACTAATTCCCTTGGTTTGGTGGCTGGAGGCCCCATCTGCTGGGTCAGTAATTTCTTTTTGCAGCCGGTCCTGCAGGTGACACAAGTTGACCCCAGCCGCGAAGGGAAAGCCTTTGGGAAAGGCAAGCCAGGAGTTGAAAGTGGCCCGTGGGCCTGGGCGTGGCCAGGTGCAGGGAGTGAGCGGTCATCATCATTTACTGAAGGCCTAGTGCCCAAAAATCCATGCACTCGGAGGGGGGGGTTAGCATCCCCTCTGCCCGGCCTGCACCCTCTTGCAGTGTGGGAGCCCCCGGGGGGTGTCTGGCTGACAGCTTAGGCTGCCGGGAGGGGACCTGAGCCGCCGTGGGAGGCGACCCGCTGGCCAGTCGGGGGGATGGCCAGCCCCCTCGCCCCTCTGCAGCTGCCCCCTGGCTGCCCCCCCCTCCCTGCACCTCCCTGCACGCGCTGAGCTCCTGGAACAAAAAGCAAACCGCGTAACCTCCCTGGAGCCTGCGTGGGGGTGGGGGTGGGGGTGCCCACCTGCAGGGGCTGTGGGAGGAAGAAAATAAGAAAACGGGTGAGAATGGAAGCGCACAGCACAAGCACTCGACAAGCGGCGGCCATGTGCATGGAGCGGCCTCTCTTCACGCACAGAACGCGGGCCCTGGCGGCGCCCCGATTTGTCCGCGTGTCACGCACCCCTGGAATGGTCATTCTCTGAACTTCGCTGTCAAACGCGCCGGTACGTTGCTCATCGAAAACAATTGCGCGTTTGCATGGAGGCCTGGACGGCGCTCCACCCCCAAACCTGGCGGGAAACCGGGGGGAGAGGGCGCGGGAGGGCGGGGCGGGTCGGGGTCTGCTTCCTTCCGCCCCGAGGTCAGACCGGGGCGTCAGGCCCGCCTGGCTTCCCTCCCCTCGGCCCCCCGGGGCCCGACGCGGCCTTCGCGTCACCTCGCTTTACCTCCGAAACCCGCTTCCTGGGCGGGAGGCCCTGCCTCCGCGGCGGCCGGCGCGACCCCTGGGAGGCCCGATA